>JACCEG010000322.1:34341-115010 GCA_014065205.1 Tuber brumale | reverse complement strand
TTTTCCTGCTTTCTTCTTAGTTAGGCTTCTCCTATTCTCAGAGTTCGCTTGCAAGGTAGGGATGGGTTTTTCTTGGGGGCGAGATGTGCGGTGAGGCCCATACCAGAAGGTCTTGGAGATACGGTCCGGCCGGGCGGGAGGAGGAATGGGGATTGTTTACGCCATAGCTAGCCCTGCATGCAAGTTCTTGTACCCCAAATAACAACGAATACATGAAGATAAAAAAAAAAAAGCAAAAAAGAAAAGTCTGCGTAGATAGGCCATCCTCCGTCTCCTCTACACACCCGGTGATTGAAATCAACCCTCAACGCTAGGTACTCACGAACCATCCACTACCCCCTCTCCTCGCACGATGGCTTCGGCCTAGGAGTGACAGCCACCTCCCCCCTTTTCCCACGGCCCTCACTTGCTCTTCTACGCGGCGTGGCTTTCCTCCCTCTGGGTTCAGGTACTGCCTTTCTGCTGCCCATTCTCGCCCCGTTCCTCGCTTAGTGAGGCCCCTCCTCACGGTCGGCGACCGCTCGCTTCCCATGCTTCAGACGGCTGGGAACACAGTTTCTGCAGTACACGAGGACTACTCTTTAGGCCTGATGGTCGACCTCGCTCCTCTCCTTCCTCGTGGACCTCTCCTCTTCGTTTCCGTTTGGCGTTGGCTGTGGTGGACGCCTGTCTCCCGGAGTGCACACGCACCATGGGGGAATGCCTCGGCTAGTAACTTCGGGGCCGGTCTCGCTTGGAGATTTGGCCACACCCTTCTAGTCTTACGGTTCAAGTTGGGACTACTCTTGTTGGAGACCGCCTAGCAAGACACGAACAGGATTACCGACAGTCGATACGGTCGCGTTCGGTTTCCGGCCCGTTCTGGCGGTTGGATTGGCTTGCACCCTACTGCTACACCCTCTCACGGCTAGCACCCTACTGCTCCACCCTCTCCCGCCGCAGCCCACAGGCAGCTCCCTTTCTCGGTTACATCGCGTTCTGGGATAACTTCTCCGGTTTTCTGCTGCCTGCGCGTATCTCTGGCTTGGTTGTTGTGGGGCTCACCCTGGTGCGAGATTTCTTTTGCTTTTTCTGTGATGTCCCCGGAGTTTACCTTCTTATGTTTTCCTGCCTTCTTCTTAGTTAGTCTTCTCCTATTCTCTGTGTTCGCTTGTGAGGTAGGGATGGGTGTTTCTTTGGGGCGAGATGTGCGGTTAGGCCCCTACCAGAGGGTCTTGGAGATACGGTCGGGCCGGGCGGGAGGAGGAATGGGGATTGTTTATGCCATAGCTAGGGCTGCATGCAAGTTCTTGTACCCTGAATAACAACGAATACATGAAGATAAAATAAAAAAAAATAAAAATAAAAAAACGAAAAAAAGAGAGTGAGTAGATAGGCTCTTCACACTTCGTTCTAAGGTATTTCCTTACTTATTACTTTATGCTTTTACGAATATAAAACCTTTACACTCTTTATGAATTACCTACACAAGACGTCAACTCTACTACGCGAGTAGAGTTGAAGAAAGAGTACGATAGGCGATAAGCATTGAAGACACGAGAGTCTTCCCTACCTTATCGTAGGTATCGGTCTAAGAACTATCGTCGAGAGAGAAAGAAAAAAGTATCGCCCACCCATTGCTGAGAACTGATATTTGTTAGGGATCGTAACATTTGCATACTTCCCCTTGTTTTTCCTTTTGACAATCCTTGACTTCATTCTTTACACCTGCTAGCTGTATTAACAAAACTGGGACGTCATTGTCATGGACACCTTGTCCTTGTATGATGTGCTGTTGTACCTTAAGTAATTTTAAGGTATTGTGAGGGGTAGCCCTATTTAAATGTTTGAAGGCAATGTTGGCTGGGTCAAGTGATATATCTACATCATGCCTGATTTGACTGAAGGTTATCCCTCGATGGCTAGCTAGCTTAGGTAGATTTGCAGTACAGCCTGCTACCTTTGGTATCGGTAATTGTGATATCTGGTACATACTAGCCACAATGGAAGATCTATGGGAGGAGAGTAGAACTCCTCTTCAGAACTGGGGGTTGATTGGGGTCGCTAGAGATGGACTCTAAATTACTGAGTTATCTGGTCCTGTTGTATCGGGACCAGTCGTCTTGAAATCTGCCACTATTATCCTCCTCTTTAGATCTTGTGGTATCTTAGCTATCGTTATTTCCTTGTGGTAGGCTAATTTTTCTAATAGGCCTGGATGTGTGATTACCAGTTGCTCGTACCAGAGTTCTCAATATCCTTTAAACGACTTTTTGAATCCTATAAGTGGTATGCAATTTCTGAGTTATTCCAGAGGTGTTAGTTAAAAGAGTTTTGTGGATCCGATTCTGGGTTCCGGACCTGAATGTTCCTTTTTCGCGGTTCAGAATCTACTTATAGTACATATATTAGTTTCGAATTGATCCCTTGTTGAGATCTCATAGGATATTGTGAACCTTGAGGGTTTTGAAGAAGGAGTTTTGTAGTGAACACGTGGTTTGTATAGTGGGCCTTGGTAATACGAGTACTCTCAATATACTGTTAGGCAGGCACAGATCTCTAGAATAACAGAGAGTGTAACCGCCTCTCGGGAGGTGCGGTAATCGTAGGGTTAACGGGCTTTGTTCTGTACCAAGGTGGTAACTAGCGAATCAAAGTCCGGAGGCTTTAGCCAAGGTTGTTGAATAGACTTCTTACTGTATCGCAACTACTGAAGTCTCCGAGATGTTTGGTAGGTCTTAAACTAAAGATTCTTGAAGCGAACTGAAGAAAGTAACTGTTCAACCAAGTATATTGAAAACTCTGTCTGCCGAAGTCTGCTCCTTCTAACGAGAAGAATAGCAGTTCTTAAATACACTTCCTAGGCTACCGAGAGCCTTGTTCTCATAACATAATAGACTCCAAAACGGTAGCCTTGAAACCAAACATAAAACATATAGAGTATCAAACCGATACTCGAAACCAAACATAAAACATATAGAGTATCAAACCGATACTCGAAACCAAACATAAAACATATAGAGTATCAAACCGATACTCGAAACCAAACATAAAACATATAGAGTATCAAACCGATACTCGAAACCAAACATAAAACATATAGAGTATCAAACCGATACTCGAAACCAAACATAAAACATATAGAGTATCAAACCGATACTCGAAACCAAACATAAAACATATAGAGTATCAAACCGATACTCGAAACCAAACATAAAACATATAGAGTATCAAACCGATACTCGAAACCAAACATAAAACATATAGAGTATCAAACCGATACTCGAAACCAAACATAAAACATATAGAGTATCAAACCGATACTCGAAACCAAACATAAAACATATAGAGTATCAAACCGATACTCGAAACCAAACATAAAACATATAGAGTATCAAACCGATACTCGAAACCAAACATAAAACATATAGAGTATCAAACCGATACTCGAAACCAAACATAAAACATATAGAGTATCAAACCGATACTCGAAACCAAACATAAAACATATAGAGTATCAAACCGATACTCGAAACCAAACATAAAACATATAGAGTATCAAACCGATACTCGAAACCAAACATAAAACATATAGAGTATCAAACCGATACTCGAAACCAAACATAAAACATATAGAGTATCAAACCGATACTCGAAACCAAACATAAAACATATAGAGTATCAAACCGATACTCGAAACCAAACATAAAACATATAGAGTATCAAACCGATACTCGAAACCAAACATAAAACATATAGAGTATCAAACCGATACTCGAAACCAAACATAAAACATATAGAGTATCAAACCGATACTCGAAACCAAACATAAAACATATAGAGTATCAAACCGATACTCGAAACCAAACATAAAACATATAGAGTATCAAACCGATACTCGAAACCAAACATAAAACATATAGAGTATCAAACCGATACTCGAAACCAAACATAAAACATATAGAGTATCAAACCGATACTCGAAACCAAACATAAAACATATAGAGTATCAAACCGATACTCGAAACCAAACATAAAACATATAGAGTATCAAACCGATACTCGAAACCAAACATAAAACATATAGAGTATCAAACCGATACTCGAAACCAAACATAAAACATATAGAGTATCAAACCGATACTCGAAACCAAACATAAAACATATAGAGTATCAAACCGATACTCGAAACCAAACATAAAACATATAGAGTATCAAACCGATACTCGAAACCAAACATAAAACATATAGAGTATCAAACCGATACTCGAAACCAAACATAAAACATATAGAGTATCAAACCGATACTCGAAACCAAACATAAAACATATAGAGTATCAAACCGATACTCGAAACCAAACATAAAACATATAGAGTATCAAACCGATACTCGAAACCAAACATAAAACATATAGAGTATCAAACCGATACTCGAAACCAAACATAAAACATATAGAGTATCAAACCGATACTCGAAACCAAACATAAAACATATAGAGTATCAAACCGATACTCGAAACCAAACATAAAACATATAGAGTATCAAACCGATACTCGAAACCAAACATAAAACATATAGAGTATCAAACCGATACTCGAAACCAAACATAAAACATATAGAGTATCAAACCGATACTCGAAACCAAACATAAAACATATAGAGTATCAAACCGATACTCGAAACCAAACATAAAACATATAGAGTATCAAACCGATACTCGAAACCAAACATAAAACATATAGAGTATCAAACCGATACTCGAAACCAAACATAAAACATATAGAGTATCAAACCGATACTCGAAACCAAACATAAAACATATAGAGTATCAAACCGATACTCGAAACCAAACATAAAACATATAGAGTATCAAACCGATACTCGAAACCAAACATAAAACATATAGAGTATCAAACCGATACTCGAAACCAAACATAAAACATATAGAGTATCAAACCGATACTCGAAACCAAACATAAAACATATAGAGTATCAAACCGATACTCGAAACCAAACATAAAACATATAGAGTATCAAACCGATACTCGAAACCAAACATAAAACATATAGAGTATCAAACCGATACTCGAAACCAAACATAAAACATATAGAGTATCAAACCGATACTCGAAACCAAACATAAAACATATAGAGTATCAAACCGATACTCGAAACCAAACATAAAACATATAGAGTATCAAACCGATACTCGAAACCAAACATAAAACATATAGAGTATCAAACCGATACTCGAAACCAAACATAAAACATATAGAGTATCAAACCGATACTCGAAACCAAACATAAAACATATAGAGTATCAAACCGATACTCGAAACCAAACATAAAACATATAGAGTATCAAACCGATACTCGAAACCAAACATAAAACATATAGAGTATCAAACCGATACTCGAAACCAAACATAAAACATATAGAGTATCAAACCGATACTCGAAACCAAACATAAAACATATAGAGTATCAAACCGATACTCGAAACCAAACATAAAACATATAGAGTATCAAACCGATACTCGAAACCAAACATAAAACATATAGAGTATCAAACCGATACTCGAAACCAAACATAAAACATATAGAGTATCAAACCGATACTCGAAACCAAACATAAAACATATAGAGTATCAAACCGATACTCGAAACCAAACATAAAACATATAGAGTATCAAACCGATACTCGAAACCAAACATAAAACATATAGAGTATCAAACCGATACTCGAAACCAAACATAAAACATATAGAGTATCAAACCGATACTCGAAACCAAACATAAAACATATAGAGTATCAAACCGATACTCGAAACCAAACATAAAACATATAGAGTATCAAACCGATACTCGAAACCAAACATAAAACATATAGAGTATCAAACCGATACTCGAAACCAAACATAAAACATATAGAGTATCAAACCGATACTCGAAACCAAACATAAAACATATAGAGTATCAAACCGATACTCGAAACCAAACATAAAACATATAGAGTATCAAACCGATACTCGAAACCAAACATAAAACATATAGAGTATCAAACCCTATACTATCAGGCTAGAGGCACACCTCGTTTCCTGAAACATATTCAAAACTCAAACAGTATCAACTGGTACATGAAAATCCTAAACCAGTAACCAGTACCGGTTACAGAGAGACTTAGATCAAAATCTTCAATTGGAAAATCTGTGGAGGAAGGCTTGCCTTGATATATAAGTCAAGTCAAGATTTAAAGTGTAGAATAAATTTTAGATTGATAAGATCGCTTCTCAGTTGCTGGACAATGTCTGTAAAGCTTGGAAGGCACTACGATATTTATATCCCGTGTTTGAGTATTCACGGACTACTTCTAATTACTATGCCTCTGTAGTACAATTCTTGTTTTAATACGCAAACATCTAGAATCTTATAAGTATGAACTCCATTTGACTCTGACACTTCTCTCACCTTTTCACAGTTCCGGAATTGTATTTCTCTGTTGAGATGACTGTGTTATTTGTTATTCAACACAGCGGCCTTCCACTTGGTTGTCTGCATAGAGTATTATATTACATTAGTCTTGTTGAATATCATTCCTGTAGTCTCTGCAGTCATGAAGTGATCAATTTCATGCCGGGTCACCCAATACCAATTGCAAGTTGAATCCCAACGTGTCAGCATATTAAGGGTTTACAACTTATCTAGGTCTTCCTGTCTGCGCATGCTTTCCCTTAGTTCGCCGGCCTCTCTAGAGGGGTCCTATTCTGAGACCCACCAACCTACAACTGATCTCAGAAGGGTATCGCTGGATTCAGTATGCCCTCTAAAGCCTCCACTACAAGGACATGCTCAGGGAATATTTGCCAACAATGTCTTGTCACCTTCGGCACATAATTAGGAAGCCTAACCTTGAAGCCTACTATCTCAATGTACCTCCCACAGATCTCTTCTGTTTCACTTCCCAGATGTTGTCCAAGGTCCCCTCTCATATATCCTGCAAACAGCATACAGTCAGATGGATGGCGGCGATGATAATAGTATTGTGCTGTGGGATACATTGATGTGACATTTTAGTTACAGGATGCAACTCGGAAAATCTTGCTTAATGACATGTGGGCCCTATTATGGGACCGCAGAGGGGTGTTGGGTTCTCCGGAAAATTGAATGTCTGTGCACAGTTCCCTTACCGTGATATCTGTGCACTTTGTCTCAGATTTCTGTATGCCCAATAAGGGCAGAGTAAGTTTGACCGTAAGCTACAAGGCGATTACCTCGAAACTGGTGGGATATTGTGTTTCCTCTGCCTGCCCTGCCCCCCCCAGGAGCCTCATCGCACTCTTTTCCAAAACAGGTACTATACCTGTTTCTTTCAATATAGATTTACCTGGAGCCCATAGTTTTCCGGATTATTGAGGACCTGTAATGAACTCTACCCACAGCATTTCACAGAAAACCGGATAACTTTGCCCTTTCACTATAATGCATACCCTGCCCAGCTGGATAACCACTAGTCTCACTACGTACATAAGTACCTATAATTGAGGTAGTCCATGCCTTCTGAAGAAACTCTGCTATTAATTCATCAGTAGAGTTTGTGACGGGGCGGGTTTGCTCTTGGGCACCCTGTCAGTACGCATGCTTGGGGGGGTGCTTTGTTGGCCTTCCCCACCCTGCTCCCTTCTGGGGCTCCACCTGGTCTTTCCTTGAACAGGGCCCTGTTTCTTCCTACCTAAATTTATCTGGGGCCCATCTGGGAGATGGATGGGGCGGGGGCCCCTAGCGGGTAATGGGGTGGGGCAAGCCTCTAAAAACTCCCCACCCCGGGCCCGTGATTTTCAGGGCCCCCGAGGCCCCATCACGAACTCTATACCTCAGCATAGTATGTCTATACCTACCTAACTGTTCCTACCTGGTAGGCTCATACCTCTCGTATGGGTATCCGCTTTGGTCTTCCTCTCATGCCATTCCGGGACTGTTATATCATCATACTTGTTATCAGCTAATAATTATGAATATGGCTTCTACTGTCAACAGCGATAAAGTTTTGGAACTGCTAGTGATCAGAGCTCATATTGTAACTAATTCTACAATCTGAAACCTATTCTTGTGAGGCATTCTTAGCAGATTTTCCCGCAATATTTTGGACCTTATTGCTCATTTCTTTAGCTGCTCCATTTATCTTTACTTAGTTTGCATCCTACTTCAGGTACTTCTTTATTCTGCAACATCTTGATCTCCTCTTTCCCTACAGCTTGTTTGCAGACTTATTTGTCTAATCTCCCTACTCTTCACTCTGGAATATTCACTCTTTCTCAATTTCCCCTTCCTATCTCATTGCTCTTGCAAAAATGTATTACTCTTCCACTGCACACCTATCCTCTTTCTGGTGCTTCTCGTGTTTACCTCTATCTGTTAAGAATGCCTGGGTCTCTCCACCTAGCCCAGGAGTACCACAAACCTTGATCAACTCGTTGTGCATGGGTATTGCCACTCTGAACAGTCGCATTACTAGATGTTCGTTGTTACACTGAGCTTCTCTCAATTGTGGTTCCAAAGCAATATAATGTCCCAGGTAGCTTCCCTAGTGGGTGCTATTTGAGATCTATCTCTCCCCAGATGTCTTATATATCAGATAACTAACTGAACAAGTAATCCAGCTATGAGTATTATTCAATAATGTTAGTACTATTGTACACCACTAGAGATAATTCTATGTGTCGGATCCTGATCCTAGCCAGTTCTTCTTCTACCACCTGTTCTCTAACCTCACCCTAAGAACCCGGCGACCAAAAACTTCCCCCTGCAAGCTCTACAGAATTCTATTGATGCGCTTGCTCACATAGAGCAGGCCTAAATAGTTTTCATTGCCTGCCTCATGGCAAACTCTGAAACCTGTGCGTAACATTTCAACTATCTCCGTACCAGTAGAGAATCCTCTAGTCATAGTTTGTCCACCATAGTGAAGCTCCATCTTCTGATGTGGGCACCCCGTAAGTGTTGCTCAATCCATACTGACTACAGGATGCGGGATCCATGTGGGAGGTTCTTGACATTGTAGCTGTGTGGGGGGGGGGGGGTTGGTACTTAGCGGAACTTAGTGTGATGTTAGTGTAAAATTCTAGCGATAACTGGAAACAGCAACTTTACAACATGGCGGAGTACTGGTGATGGCAAGTGCAATGTTAACGGTGATTGGGTTAAGTCCCTAGGTGTGGTATATATAGTAAAGGTAATACGGGAGTGCAATGAGAAGACCACGGTATCATCAATTTAGCACCAGGTTTGCACTACGCTGGGCTGATAACCTCACTAACCACCAGGTTTCAGGGGATAGGCCCATAGCTTCCCTGTTACTGGCTATCACTAGTGTCCAATTAGACGCCACGACTAGGTTGTCATGAAAGAGTACTGCATGACAAAGATTTTCTGTCTTACCGACTCTTTCCTAATAATAATCTACACAACCGTCATTATTTCACTACTTGCTCCCACTCTTCATAACTTACTAACACATCCAAGTGGGAAAAACAGGCGTATACATAATCGATCCCTCTGAAGTTTGACAGGCTGCTCCACTATCCTCCCAACTCACCTACTCGCTTCTATATGCCGACTCCTCCACACCAATCCACATCCCTCATGTCTGCTCACCTGCTAACAACCGAAATTCAAGCCTTACCAAGACTCCTGCTGCCCAAAAGCGTCCCTTTGACACTGCCATACCTGGCGTCTGCATCCCTGGTCACACTGCCACACACAGCGAGCACCGATGAACAATTTGCCAAGAGCCAACCAACCACTTCACGTGAACCACAAACTTCAAACCAGGGACAAAGACAAAAAATATGGACAGTGAACAGTGCTCCGGTGGATAGGTGGTAAGGAGCACCAGGAAAAACTAGGAAGATGGTGAATAGTAAATCGCATACAAATGAGTGGTAAATGAACTGCGAACTAGGAAACAAGTAACTGTGTGTATGGTGTGGTGTGTATGTGAGCATGCCGCCAGTATTCTGCGCCTCAGAGGCATGTTCCACACATGCCGTACAGGTTGCGACTATGTTGGGTTGGTTGTGGCCATGTGGCGTAGCATCTCTAAATTTCCATGGTTTTCCACAGCCTTTTAAGGGTGGCGATATATGGTTCCAGGCACAGCGCAGGATAGATTTATTTGCCGTGGCCTCCAATGGGCCTGAGCTGTTAGGTCCTGAATCGTTAAAAAGACTCCAAAGTTCATCTGCTATTCGGCAGATCATTGCTACCACCCCCTTGACTATGTAAAGCACCATGGTTGAGCTCCATATTTTTACCAAGAATTCCACCCTGTCATTTTGAATTACGCAATGTCTCATTTCAAGCCGAATACCAGTCTGTGGACACTCATTGCCGAGGGTGGACTATCCCGGGCGGTTGCAGACAGGTTCTATGGAGAAATTTGTGTTTGAGTTGGAGGAGAATGAAGAGTGGAAGTAAAATCTGGTAACCAATCGAGTACCTGGTACGAAAATATTTAAGTACAGAAAGTCTGCACCAGACAATTAGTTTGCATGTTGTATAATTGAGCAACTGAACTAGATCTTTTGAAAATGCTTTCTCCAACCTGCAGTACTTGGTCCAAGCCATGGGAAACAGAGAACTTGCCAACTCTAGGTTGCTGCAAATTATTTACATCGTACGCCTGTTCTGTGCAACTTACAACAGAATAATTGAGATGATTACAGATGATCAGGTATTACTGGGACGTACCGAATGTTTTGTAATTGAAGACAAACTCATTTTATAGAACATAAGTACTGGCAATATGATGGCTATGAGTAGGATTTCAGAACACGCAATCCAGGAGCATGCAGTGACCTTGTGATAACCAGGCGGGAAATCAGTAGCTGTAGAAGGTAATCATCCTAGAATCAATACCGCGGAGATATGTGACAACAAACTCTCTTCCTCCGCTGTCAACTCTCAGTCCGATATGGAATGGGAACAGGAACCATTCCGAATCTAGGCCACGCTTTTCTGATTTCTGATTTTAGTCCTCGTAATTAGCACACTAGCAATACACTCCTCGTGCAAGTCTTCCTATTAGATAGCGGTTATCAGTGGGAGTAAACTACTGGTTGAGGTAAAGGAACGGCTCTAGTCTACCCAATCAGCCAGTCAGCCAATGCAAACTTACCTATCCCAGGCGGGAATAACACGGGGATGCATTAGCTAGATTGAGAATAACAGGCTTCTGAGCCAGATAATCACGTCAAAAGTGGAATGAGGTAGGCACAGACAATGTGGGATTCCTGATGGCAGTTTTGAAGGGCAGGGCCTCACGGGCCATGTGTGTAAAATGCAAGGATGTAACCTATCGAGGTTCAGGTATACTACTGTGACCAGACAAACAGCATATCGGGCTTCCAACTTGATTGCTAGCCGACGTCTGCCATCCTGTTCCAATTTACCGACTCAACGTAGTAATCCTGCTTGCTAAGTATTGTTGACCGTCGTATGACCACCCCTGGTTCTGGAGACCTTGATGTACCAGGACGGCAATGTCCTTCAGTTGCTGTACCAGTAATCCCAAGCGTCTCGTCCGCCCGGCAGGCACCTACGAGACGCCCGTCCCGGGCGTCCCGGGTAGGTGTTTCGGGCTGCAGGGCAAGGGCTTCCGTCCTTTGGAAAAGACGGCCGTCTAAGAGGGTGACGGCAGGGCCCTGCCGTCCTCAATTTCTTGGTAACACAAAATCTTTTCATGCAGGACGCCCGTCACCTACAGGGCCCGTCCGTCAACGCCCGTCTCCTGTACGGCCCGCCCATCCATTACACATTTCCCTTCTATGATTCGCACAGTCCACCAAATTTCATGACATCTATAGCATCTTGGTTGCCTATCACTACGGAAAGCAATGAATAGTGCAGCGCTCTGTAAATAATTTGTGAAGGAAATATAGTTTAGGAGGAACTGTTAATTACCGGTTAATGCTAGATAGGATTCTATTATAAATACCTGATATCTTTGCCTTTCAACAAGTTTCCCAATATCCATTTTTAATCCTTATATGGTTATTTGCAAGCCTTCTATTTGGTTCTTCGAACCAAATTCACATACTTCCGTTTTCTCAAGCATAATTCCTCACGATTTCACTAAGACTTAGGCTAGTAATGTCGATATCAGAAGCTCTCTCACACTCATCTGCAGGGAGTCAAAGCTCGCTATGGCCCGATGATTCTGTTTCACAAATCTTGCCACCATACTCTGGCTTTTCTGGAAATTCATGGTACCAGTATGATTTAGAGATGGCTAATGATGACTTTACTGCAAGTGATGCTTTAAGCTCTGCACCCTCCGATCTTCTTACCTTTACTCTGGGTAGTAATGTATCAAATGCAATGAATCCACTATTGAATAGTATAAACAATCCACAAAGTCATGAGATCGCTTCTACTCCTAGATCCTTTGAAGCCAATATTTCTCACATGTACCTTGGAGTTCCTGCATCATACCTTCCACCAAAGAAGGCACGAAAATGACATTGCTGGTTTCCTGGGAATGGCAGTGAAGTGTTTGATAAAGGCAAATAGCGCTGGAAATGCGCCCGCTGCATGTATTACTCTCTAAACATTTTATCCTAGTGCATGTGTAAATGGTCCGGCTGAGGATGGAAAAATCTATCTATGTTAATATTTTCAAATACTCTAAATCTAGGTCCATCTCACTGCACCCCCATATATAGTGACTCATCAACTAAGAATATGAATTACCATATTGCTCTGCAACATGGAGTTAGTAAGGAGTTTCCAGATAGCGGACATGAACGAAGCTGGGCTGCTAGTAGCTCTAGGATTGAAGCCGCCCCCGGTCGAACTCCTGTACCAGGAATCCGATTTAATAGCGATGTTTTTAAGGAGATGCTTATAGGATGGATATATGTAACAAATACATCTTTCACTGCTGTTATTGATCGAACCTTTCGGATTATCTTAACATACTTGCTTACTTGTGTTAGTATTCCCGCAATGGTTTTCTTGAATCTTGTTCCTTCAGGTTACACTTTATGTAGAGTGTTACTTACATGTATCTATAGATATCGCAACCTAATGGCCTACAAAACATCCTCCCAAAATCGAGTTCTACTACTACGAACTGGGTGGTGTCCCTCTATCATAAATCCGCATCTGTGATCAAAGTGTATTTACAATTATTGCCATTTCGTATTCATTTGAGCTTTGATTTATGGAGTTCACCGAATCAGCGATCCTTTCTTGGAATTGTTGGCCATTAGGCAACTGAAACTGGCGAACTGCAATCAGCTACCTTGGGCTTTCGTTGCTTTTGTGGCTCTCATAGTGGGGCTAACATTGCTGAAACTTTACTAAAAGTATTAGATCATTACCAGATTGCAGCCAAGTTGGGCTATATTACAACAGACAATGCAAGCAATAATAACTCAGCTCTGGCAGAGTTAACGAGACTACTGGCTGTGCGGAATATCGAGTTTAAACCAGAAATCTCTCGTGTACGCTGTTTCGGTCACATAATTAACATGGTGGTTAAATCCTTTCTCTGGAGATCAGATTGAGAGGCATTTGAAGTAGAAGTTAGTCAAGATACGGAGCAGAACGAGGAATGTGAGCGAAGGTCCTTACGGGAATGGCGAAAGAGAGGTGCGATGGGTGAACTACATAACATAGCTACTTGGATCTTAAGAACACCACAGCATAGGGATAGATTCACCCAAAAGGTTCCCCAAATTCGGGGGGGATGTTGCTGGGGTCCTTCGTTACCTTTAATTAGCAATTTAACCCGCTGGTCGAGCGATGCGGACGCTATTGATCGTGCGTTTAAGCTTTGAGATATCCACGATGAATTCGTCGGTATTGTTATATCAGAAGAACGTCAAGCCAAAGGCCGCAGGGATTTAGCAAATTCCACTCCCCTGAGTATTGCACAATTCTCTGCGAGAGAAGTACTTGTACTAGATCAGATTACTCTTAACGAAGTCACGCTCGATGACTGGGTAGACTTAACAGCTATTCTCATGATTTTAAAACCATTTCGTGTCCTTACCCTTCAGCTTCAGGGCACTGGAACTGGTAGAAATCACTCTAATGAATACTTAGCCCGTGTCCTCCCAGCAATGGATGATCTGCTTGCCCATCTGGAAAACGCCAAAGTTCTTTATTCAGATAACTCAGTTCATAGTATCCATTTATTAACCTCAATCAATCATGCGTGGTCGGTACTTGATAAGTATGCTATGCATTATTATATACCAAACTCGACCTTTCTAGTCAAACCAGAATCTAACTGAAGTGTGACATTAATAGATACTACTCCTTAGCTGATGGCTTGCCTGCACTTTATGCTGCAGTTGCCCTTGACCCAGATACAAAACTCAAGTATTTTGAACTTGAGTGGATCGATCATCCTGATTGCATTGAATTAGCTAAAACCAAAAGCAAACAACTCTGGGTACGCGAATACAAATCTCTACCACAGTATATAGATACAACAACTCCATCAAGTTCCTCGATTCATCTACCTTCCTCGGTTCAATCGCCCAACTGTATGGCTAGTATTTTACCACCCAATGACACACTGGCGCGATAGAAGTAAAGAAAACGAGCTCGGCTTACCCACGATGACATAGATCAATTTGATCGGTTTCATATCACGGAAGAGGTAGAAGAAGTCTCCGACATCCTTATCTATTGGGCTGCGCGGTTAAAAATTCCACAGTGGGCTCAATTATCACATATGGCCCTAGAGATCCATAGAATAGCTGCAATGTCAGCAGAGGTAGAGCGAGTGTTTAGCTGGTAGGTCATTCTGGAAATAATAGATAACACTCCTGGAAATTCTAGCTAATTGTATACAAATTTGATATAGTGGAAAGAATTTGATAACTGACCGTCGAGGAAGATTAGGTGATGAGGTTATTGAAGCTATAGAGTGTATGAAATCATGGAGGAAGGCAGGACTGATTCCTGAGGAGAGACTATTGGAGGTGGAAACAATGGTTCACGATCTTGAGACTCGTGAAACTGGAACTTCACAGGGAAGGCATGAAGGATTTGGGGTACCCTCTGGTGATTCAGATACCGGCATGCAGTCAGATGTTGGAATCAGTATGTCAGCTAGTTAGTAGCCTGAGTACACACCTATTGATTAAGTGTTTATAAAGCACAATTCAGAAATGAGATTAGAAAAGGCAGGCTATATTGTTGTCTTTTAGTCGTTAGTGATTATACATTCTCCAATACTGTAGGTGATTAAGAGCCTGAGAGCAGGGCCGTGCTGTTCTTGATTTCTCCATAAAACTAAGATTGTTCTTGTAACACTCGTCCATAGCCTACAGGGCCCACCGTTCACCTCCAGGGATCCCCATTCACCCACAGAACCTGTCCGTCACCTACTGGGCCCACCGGCCACCTATAGGGCCTGTCCGTCGCCTGCAGGGCCCGCCAGTCACCTGTAGGTCCCACCCGTCACCAATAGGTCCCCCCTGTCAACTGCAGGGCACGCCCGTCACCTATAGGGCCCGCCCGTCATCTCGCGTCGTACAACACATTCTGCAACCTGATACACCTGTAGTCCCCGCCAGTCCGTCCCGGGCTGTCTTNCGCGTCGTACAACACATTCTGCAACCTGATACACCTGTAGTCCCCGCCAGTCCGTCCCGGGCTGTCTTCCGGACGGATGCCAAGATACCCGTCCGTCCCGGGCATCCTCTCGGGTACCGCCGTCCGTCCCGTCCACCCCCGAAGACGGACGGACTGGACGCTTGGATTCACTGTGCTGTACCACGATTCCACATGTTCTGGCTACAACAATTCATTAAACAGTGTTCGAAACGGGGCAGTCATTACGTCCTGAGCCAGGACCCGGACGGACGATGTTTTGTCGTCCCCTCCGGTCATTTTGTCAATATGCAAGAATGAACGGCCAGGACGGACGACATTGTGTCGTCCCGTCCAATGATTTCTTGAACTTGCCCGACAAGTTAGAGCAAAGGACCATTGCCCAGCAGTCACCGACAACAATGTCTCACCCGGCAGAGGCTATTTTCCTTTCCTAATATTAAGTAGACCCGAATAATTATAATAGAGGTAGAGTTTACAATGTATATTAGCACACACCACATCGATATCAAAATCCCAAACTGTTTCCTGCGAGGCTGAGGTTTCATCTTCGAGTGACATAGTAGCAGTGATTGGGATTGAATACTAAAGATAGTAGGGCAAAAAGAGAACAGATGCAATGGTAATCAAGGTATTGGATAGGGTGTTATGTGATCGGTTCTGCCTGATAATTCTACCACGAGGCAAGTTTATTCCCCCATTTATCTTCTACTGTTATCCCTCACTATATTGCCACATTTTTTAGTAAACTCATAATGATTCTAAGAGGGTGTGAGGATATGATGTGGATAGGATTTATTTGATAGTACCCGGCATTCACCCATAGTCACCGGCCGTCCCCCACCGTCCCCCACTCTCCGAGGCGGTCCTATGCAGTCACCCGCCGTTCCCGACCAAAAGTTGTCTTAGATGGTAGGGTTCGTGGTCCTTGCTAATGACCGCCGTCCTGTGGGTTCAAAGACGAGGGCGGACTACATTTTGCGGTCCCGGCTCGTCCGGGGGTTTTGGCAGTCCCCCCGCGGGGCCCCTGGAAGGCTAAGAACATTGTCACAAAACCCGGCACTGGTTCAGGTGCCCCCTTGTAGCAGAGTTTGAGTCGGCAGGTGGACCTATTAACGTAGTATTACTGTGATTGTTAATAGTAGAACTTGGGCCCACAAAATTACCATTTCAATGATCACCAAGAAGCTACACAGTCGGCGATATCTTACTTTGAAGACCTTGGACCTCGAATATTTCCTCAAGAAGTAAAACATGTGTGGTCTATTGAAGTCTTAATTGGTCTGGGAAGAGCTAATTATGACTAGAAAAAAGCAAAAAATTTCATGAGAATCAAATCTACTATCCATTAGCCAACTGAAATAGCAGGAGTGTAAACAGAGGCCTTACGAAGAGGACCACAGCCTAAGAAGTCTCGGTTTCCTCATATGGTATGTAAAAAACCGGCCTCGTATATGGAAATCATGACAAATCTCCGGCGTTGACCCACTCATCGAGGATAGCTATTGCACCTAGTACGGTATCATTGCCGATATCGTCGCGATGGTCGGTACGTGGCGACCAAACATTGCTGGTATTACGCGAGCTGAGAGGAGTAGGCGTGGTGGAGGTAACCAGGGAGGGGAGGTTATGTTGCCATGAAGGAATATGTTCGCATATGTGCTTCAGCAAGAGAATTGAAGAACGAAGGGCAAAATAGGAAGGTAGGGCCGCTGGGTGGGCCTCGCCCGCTGTTGGTACCCGATATGCCACGCGCACTTTACCCCGCTGGTATAGTGTTCCCTCTTCACCGCCGCACCCCTCAAGTCTTGACAGGTTGATACCAGGCCCCACCACCGCCAGATTAGACTCCGCGGACAACCAGTAGTCTCCCACATGATTGTATAAAGGGTGCATAGGCCACTCATCGTCGGTCATAGGCGTCAGTATTAAATTGCCGTTAACGAACGGTTCATATATGACATTGTCGAGTGAGACAAGGTTCTGAAGACTATGGATCCTGTCAAGCAGTGCAGCGAACAAGGTGTCCGTCGCTGGCTTGCCGTAAAATATGTCTAGCATCTTCCAGAAATCAAGATGTCGACACTGCGGGTGGTTTGCGAGTTCGGGTGGAATAATATAGGCAACGGCTATCTTGAACCCATCCGCGGCCTTATGGCCAGTCATGACACATTGATATTGATCGCGCTCCAAGCACTCTTTCTTCGTAGCCTCGGGAGTCAGGACTTGTTTTACCGGCTCCATGAGTGCTGTCTTGCGGTCCTCGGTGACACGATCTGGTCCGGTAAGTGCATGTGCAGCGGGAGGAGCCACAATTGGGGAAAGAAGTGTTGGAAAGTTCGACAGAGCGGACCGTATCAGCTGCAGTCTCGCGATCCATGCATCAACGATTTCAGTACACTCCTTGTTATCGGCAGGTGCATTGGCTTCCAGCGCTTCTTTATCTTCGCGAGATAGATAGCGCCATGCATGATTGAGAGTCTTTCCGAGATCCAGACTGGTGCGGTCTCGAATAGCATCATAGAGTGGTCGGTTGCCATAGTTGATGATGGGTAGCGATGTGGTTTTTGGGAGCATTATGATTGTCTTCGGAATACGGTAAAGAATAGAATGTGGGGGTTCAGTGAAGGGGCGAAAATTGTCCATTGATTTCGCAGGTCTAAACAATCGGGAGGGGGAGGTATAAAAGAGCTGGAAAGAGGTGTTCGGTTGGGTCAGGTGGGTTGGGGACACCAATCCCTGTTGCGGTCTTCAAAATTCGTATCAATGCAGTACCAACGATACTAGAATATTAAAGACACCTGGCTTTCCAACATTGCGTACAAATTAACCCCATCTAATTCAGTACTAGTACTAAATTGGTCATTGCTCATAATGACTTCCAATTCTATGCTAAGCCTATACCAAATCCCCTATTCAGCGTCACACACAATTGAAAATCAGTGCGTAGCTACGAGTTACTGATGAGTCACTTAGTACCTCCATGTCACATTCTCACTCTATATGAGCAACCTTCTAGCGGTATTGGTTGGACTTTACGAATGTGGCAAGACATTACTCATCTTGTACATGGTTGTCTTATTGCCCGGAAAGTACACCCATGAAGGTCATGCATATGTGTTATTGCTTTCTTCTTATTTCTTTTTCTTTACCTAGGCATCAATTTCCCGAGACCCAATACAATAGCCTACAACGTAGCTGGTCAGTATTCAAAATATGATTCAATTATTAAACATATTTTAAGTATACGTCAATAGAGGACCAGCAGTGTAGAGCCTGGTTCAAACCCAAAATATACGGTCTAACTATTTTTTCTAAAGTCCAGTGACCTCGGCTGCTAAGCTCCAAACTTGCTTTGAATAATTTCGCACACCATAGATCAGTATTTGAGATAACGTGGTCAGATTTACAACCGGCTGACCGGCAACCAAGCCACTACTACACATCCACCGCCACAACTCGTGGTCCAAGCCGTCCCGGGCGTCCCGGGCAGGGTGGGTGTGGACTGCACGGCGCAGGGTCTTCATTTTATACAGAGGGCCGTCCGGGGGGGTTGGTGACCACGCCATGGAGTCTTAGGATAACTGATATCTTCAGGCGGTCATCTTCTGGGGCGTGCCATCACCTGCAGGACCTGGGGATTACTTACAGGCCACGGCCATTTCCTACAGGGCCCGATCGTGACCGGAGGTTAGCGGTAGGAAGTGCGCACATCCTACATCTTGAGAAACCCGCAGGGGCAGCCCGTCCGTCCCTGCCATCCTCCTCTGCACTCGCGTCCTTCGCGTCCGCACCCGAAGACGGACGGACTGGACCCTGGGCTTCACTGGCCACAACAGTCATACAAACCCTCACACAGCAACAGAGTGGCACAAAGGATTTCAAAAAAGTGCTATCACATAGGCCAGAGTGGACAGTCGACCTAACATGGTTGGCGAATATTAGTAACTGAAGGTACGAAGAGTTTTCTGGCTATGTGATCGAAACTGGCAGTTGACAAGCATGGTGTTGCTTAGTTGGAACGGTCATGAGAGTGGCTATTGTGTTTTTTCCAGTTATGTAGGTTTCGGTGGAGACTGTTGTGTGTTTTCTTTTCCTGTATTTAAGCAGCAACGAAATGGCCATGGACCGCATGAGGAGTATAACGACTTGGAAAGCCAGGAAAGTGTTGCCCTCCCTACGCTGCGAGGTACCCGCTGCGCACCTTTGCTCACACCCTATGAGCCGCCAACTATGCTGAAGGAACATCTTTTCTTTGTAACCTTTCTCTTCAAGACTGTGGCTTTACCTCCCCGGCTGTGGGTTTGTGGGAAACCATGGATAGCAGGACCTGCTGCTCGGCATGCTCACAACTAACCCAACGTGCTTGTATTTGCATTACACCATTACTGCCGGTTCACCCGTTGCTTTATACGCTGATATGCGGTTTGTCGCCTGCAGTCCGCCGGCATACCGTTCGCTGGCCTGCTCAGCGTCCGGTTGTATATTGTTCGTCGCTCGTGATTGATCGCTTGGTTTCTGCTTATTCACGGCGACTGGTGCCGGAAAGGAGCCCGATCGTGGTGTTGGCAGCGGGAACCGGCACAGAAGCCACGGGAGTGTCTAAGGGACATTGTTGGGCAGCGAGAGTCTTTGTGGGGCTTTTACTTCTTTTTGTTAACTCTGGAGCGGGCATAAGGAATGGGGGCTGGGGTGAACAAAACATGGAAGGCGATGGACGAGCGTGGATAGTGGTGGAGTCGGCTTGAAATTTTCTGTCGATGGATTTTTATACACATGTTGTTTCCACTTATGTTAGTTAAGTTTTTGAATGGGAAAGAAGAAGTGGGTGAGTGAGAGTCAGTGCCTGTGCCGCATAAGACCGAAGAGGGAAAATCCTTTCCTCATACAGCGCTGTTGATCTCTACCTAGACTTGGCGATTTGCGGGGTGCCAGATATGGCTCGCGACTACAAAGATGGGAACCTACCGCAAAAACTGGGCAAATTTGCTAAGTCCGTCCCAGGATCTGTTAGCTCCGGGCCAGTAGGAAGGAGGCTTGGTAGTAGAAGATGATTGGTAGATGTAGAAAGGTACAAGGTTTTGTAGGTACCGGTGGTTGAGCGTTGCAACGGCAAACCACTGGCGGTGATTTATCTCGTGCCAACGATTTCACGATGCCGATAGCGCATTCCTATCCACCCCACCAAATAGAAAAAGAAAAAACCTGGTTCTCAACCTAAGAGAATTGAGGAACGTGATCCCAGCTCTATCAAAATTGCGCCAATACAAAAGGGTAGAAAAAGCCTGGAGTCAAGCATAAAAAATCCAGGTTTTGACCTTTCTCTATCATCATCAGATTTCTATTCCCCCCCCTACTAGCCTTTCTTCCACTTCCACACAATTTTCCAGACTTCCTACACCGACTGAAACTGCCAAAGACTTTGGCATACTCCAGAGAACTATTTCTCAATGGGTTAAAGAGAAGGAAAAGATTGAAAGCTTGGGTAATGGAAAACATACAAATACTTTTACTTCCAAAAGTAAGGTCATATCACAGATGTGGCTTAGCGAGGAAGAGGTTTTCACAGGACTCATAGTTATAAGTCATAGTTTGTTATGTTTCGCACATGACCTCATTTGAGGTCATGGGTTTTGTACATGTGACTACTTTGGTCATATGACATGTTTATGATGATATGTTATGTTTCACAAATGACCTCACTTGAGGTCATGGGTTTTGCGCATGTGACCGTTTTGGTCATATGACTTATTTAAGATGGTTTTACATGACTCACAGTTGTGAGTCATATGTGGCGCGTGACTCAAGGAATGAGTCACATGATGCTGAAATGCAGCTATAGAAGAAGGCCATTAGGGCAGAGGAGATAGGCTCTTCGCGCTTCCTTCTAAGTTATTTCCTTACTTATTACTTTATGCTTTTATCAATATGAAACCTTTACGCTCTTTACGAACACACACATATGAGACAGCAACTCTACTACCGAAGTAGAGTTGAAGAAAGAGTACGATAGATGATAAGGACCAGAGACATGAGAGTCTCTGCTACCTTATCATAGGCACAGGCATAAGAGCTACCATCGAGACAACAAGAGAGATGTATTGTCTACTGGTTGCTGAGAACTGATACCAGTTAGGGATCATAACAGGTCATTAGGAAATGGCCTGAAATAGAGTCAAAATTGCATGAAAGATTTATGGAAAGGAGAGGAAAGGGTCAGGCAATAAGAATGGAATGGTTCAGGAGACATTCAATGGAGATATTTCGATCTGTATATCCAGATACAGAAAGAAGTCTTTTCAAGTTCTCCAATGGGTGGTTTGAGGGATTTTTGGGAAGGTATAAGATTAGTTTTAGAGCCATCACCAAGAAGGCACAAAAGGTATGTAGTATATTATTACTAAATAGTATTACTTTTTATATATACTAATTTTATAAGAAATAGGTCCCAGAAGATTACAAAAAACTTGTAATTAACTGGTTGAGATTTAACAGAAGAAACAGTCAGACTCTCTCTATCACAACTCTAGGGCTAAGATTTCTGCCAGGTGATAGTTTCCTTCATCCTCTTAATAGATTTGCTACTAGCAATATCTTTAATATTGATGAAACCCCTCTACCTTTTGAGTACTTTGATTGTCATACCTATAATTCACAGGATGATAAAACCATCTGGGTCAAAGAAAGTAAAGGGGGATGAGATAAGAGAATGGCAAGTTTAGTTTTATGTGTATTTGCAGATAGCTTTAACAGGGTACCTCCTCTCATTATTTTTCATGGAAAGGGAAAAGTATATGAGGAGGAAAAGACTTTATATCATCCTGGTGTACTTGTTGAATTTAATAAAGAGACCTATATGAATAGTGATCTCTTTTACAAGTACATTCAGGAGTATATTATATCTGTTTTACAGGGAAGACCTTGTTTGTTTGCTCTGGACCTTTGCAGTGCACATAAAACTAATGATTTTCTTCAATTACTTAAATCACATGAAATTACTCCTTCCCTTATTCCAGCTTGCTGTACAGGCTTAGTACAACCACTGGATATTTCTATTAATAAGCCTTTAAAGGGAAGGATTAGAGATTTGACTGATGAGGCAATCTTGGAGTGTGAGGGTGTGGACAGTTTTGAGCAATGGTCTGTAAGTCAAAGAAGGATTTTGACTACAAATTCTGTAGGAGATGCTTAGTATCAGTTTTGTATAGAAAAGAAGGAGTTGATTGGGAAGGTATTTACAAAGGTTGGATTATCCTTACCAGCAAATGGGAGTAAGGATAGAGAACTGGATATCAAGGGATTTGAAGAAATTGAGATAGGAGATTGGAGGATTAAAAGAATCGAGGAAAAACCAGGATTGGATGAAGAGATATCAAGAGATGAGGATTTCAATAAGGATATTGAGTTTATTGCCAATGGAGAATAGTTTTTAACTTTTATTTCTATTATATATTACACTCTTTTGATAGTTATTTATTCTTTCATATTATAAGATAATTTGAAAAAACAATCTCTCATTACAAGCAAATATGTATATAATAACCAAATATAAGTTTATAATAAATTATAAAACTATAAGAAGATTCCAAAACTATAATCCAAGGCTTAGGATCTATAGAGTAAATATTTAAATAATTAGTTTTATTCTTATAGTTGATTATATTGGTTGAATACTGGCCTGATCAATGGTAAAACTACAATCAACTTCATGTCTATGATCAGCTCAGAGTCCACGATCACCCACAACCACTGTGAAACTTCTTTTTTTTCTTTCTTTTTTTTTCTTCATCTTGCTCCCTATATACAGGTATGATTACCTGTTCTAATAAAGATTTTTATAATTATTTACAGAAAAAAGGTCAGTGGAAATCCAATTTTCATTTCTCTCCCAATACTTTATCGTTAAAGTCCCTTCATGCAACATCACGCTGCCAAGCAGATGCCAAGCAGAATTCCTTCTGGCCCGGAGCTAACAGATCCTGGGACGGACTTGCCGAATTTGCCCAGTTTTTGCGGTAGTTCCGGAAATGCAAGGGCTTTAGAAGGTTATGAGTGTGGCTTAGTGCAAGTGAAGAGCTAGCAGACAATACTATTGCCCTTGTGCCCCACTCATTACCAGTGCCACCTCTGCCTACTTCACACTGTCGCTACTCCCTTCCACTTACTCGCAGTGTTCGCAACGGGGCAATCCGTCCGTCGTGAGGGTAGGACGAGGACGGACTACGAATCGTAGTCCCTCCTGTCCTGGAGAGAACTTTGCCCGGGGCTAATGGCCGAAGGACGGGGAAGACCATAGGCCCCACAACCAGTTTCAGAATGTCTCAGAATCTGGGCCAGACAGATCCCCGCAGATTCCCACGGATCCCCACAGATCCCCACTGATCCCGGCAGACCCCCACATATCACCACGGTCCTTGGCAGGGATCTGCAGTCCACTACCGTCCCCTATCGTCCTTGTAGTAGGACGGCACAATAGTGTCTCACCTTGTCGGGCCCGTGGTCCTCGCTCAAACCTGTAGTCCTAAAACGTCCCAGGACGGGGCGGCGCTAAAATTGTCTTCCGGTCCGGTCCAGTCTTCTTGGCAGTTTCCCTGCGGGGCTGCCAAGGCCCCCAGACCGTTGCGAACACTACTTACTTGTTACATTTGCGATTGCCAAGGCCATCACACCAGTTCTCCTATATTGGCGATCTCATGTCCACTCCACCCTTTCATAGTGCTAGTACACTCAGTACCTCCAAGTACATGTTCCTCATTTTGACAGTTGCAATGTTCAAAACTACTTCCCAGGAAGATAACAATCTCCCCTGTCTAGGCATTAAGCCAGTTGCCAAGGCTGCCTGCTCCAGGGAATAGGGGTTGCCGCCAATGAACCCAAGCGTTCAGTCCGTCCATCTTCACGTGCAGACGGGGCGGAGGGGCAGGCCCTACCGGTGTGTCAAGATATGGAATGTGCCGGGTACTTACCAGCGACAGCAGGTAATGGCCTGGCACTAGAGTAGATGGCCGTGCCCTGCAGGTGACGTCCGGGCCTTACAGGTCATGGCCGGGCCCGCACGGTTGCCGGCCGGAGTATGCTATTTGTTCTATGATACAGAACCTAAACTGTTGGAGTTTGTTGCGGGGCGCTTTGGGGGGCTTGCCCTCCCCTATTACCGGCCAGAAGCTCTGCCACGCCCATGCCCTAGAAGGGCCCCCGGTAAATTTGGGTGGGAAGAAATGCGGCCCCGTCCAGTGAAAGAGCAGGGTGGGGCACCTGGCGGCCAAGGGCAAGACCTGCCCCGCCCCACCCTTTAACGAACTCTATAAACTGTCAAACGTACTATATGTGCCCTAGGTAGGAGGCAACCAGCTATCAGTTGCGGCAATGATTGATGATCGGTATCATATCTGTTTTCATACCGATGGATATGAGTTATCAAATCAAGAAGTTAGACTTGAGGTAGAAAGAGAAGAAACCCTCTGGTACTTAAGAGAAGAAAGTGCAGTCGTTGAAGCTCGCCTGGGACTGGCAAGGAAGCAATTTAAGAGTGACAACTTGGAGACCTGACATCGATGGCGGAGACACTGGACTTTGGATAAGTTCAGGATCGGTTATCTATGGCCCAAGGTTAATGAGTTTGATGTTCATCAAGGCGTCTACTGTCATGACAACAAAGACATGTGCTCTGTGTGTGAAGCTCCCAGATATCACAGGAAAGCTATTACCGGCACAAGGGAAAAGGCAGAAAGACTAGAGGAGGTTGTCCACTCAGATATCTGCGGGCCTATGCAAATTAGTGCCATTACTGGTGCGTGGTATTGCATTACCCTCTTGATACGATGTGTAGCCGTATTGCGGTAACACTTTTGAAAAATAAGAGCGAGATTTTAGCAGCTTTCCATATGTATAATGCCAGGGCGGAGAAGGATGTGGATCGTCAAATTGGAGTGCTAAGAATTGCTCGAATAGGAGGATATATTAGTAAACAGTTCAAATACAACCTGCGCAATTCTGGAATAAAAGACACTCTTAGCCCACTATACACTCCCACACACAATGAATCAGCAGAGAGGAGAAACCGGACCCGAATTGAGGGAGCCTGTCACATGCAGTGAACCCAAGCGTCCAGCCCGTCCGTCTTTGGGCGCAGACGGGACGGACGGCAGTGCATGGGAAGATGCCCGGGACGGACGGGCGGGCCCTGTAGGTAATGGTCGGGCCCTATAGGAGACTGCCGGGCCCTGCGGGTAATGGCTGAGCCCTGCATATGACCGCCGGAAGATGCCATTTATACTAAGACTCCAGGGCCCGGGCGCCAACCCCTAGGGCGGCCATCTTTATGAAATGCGGACGCCATGCCCTTCCGTCCTCACCCACGGTGCCCGGGACGGTTGGGAACACTGGTCACATGCCTGGAGATGCAAAAGTTGAGAAATCCTTTTAAGGATTTGCAGTTACTATGGCAGCTCACATACACAACAGACTTACCTCACTATCGTAAAAGTACAATTCCCCTTTACAACACTGGAAGGGAAGAGTTCTGAGCATTGGGCACCTGCGAGTTTGCGGGTCAGTGGCGGATGTGCTAGTACAAGAAGCAAAGAGAAGCAAGTGACACTAACATTCTCAAAACTGTGTTTTGGCAGGATACAATAAGGATGTAGGCAGTTGAGTATACCGCATCTATGATCCCGTTCCCAAACCCACTACTGGCTCCAGAGATACAATAGGGCGGGAGTCAGCAAGAAGAGTACCAAGGGATGTGGACATATCGGTAACTGACGTGATTGAAGTAGTTCTCTCTGAAGAAGTGAAAGAGTGAGATGTTGCCAGACAAAGAGGCATGAAACGCATCATACCCCTGCGAGACAATCCCTGGGAGCTAGACGCAGAAAGGTTTACACATGAAAGTGTGTCTCTATATGGCCCAGATAATGTAACTGGCAATAGGGAAGAACAAGTTAGGGGACATGCGCAGAGTCGTTTGGAGCGACAATGAAACCCAGTTCGCGACTCTGGGCCTGAACCTTAGAGAGCTATGGTTGCTAAGTTTGAAGAGCCGCAACCTCTGGAGGAGAGTCTGTAAAGCAGTGATAGCGAGCAATGGGCCATTGCTCGCTTAGGCCCTTGACACTGTCCTTATCGCAAATCACCTACGAACCAGTACCCGTGAAAACAAATCGCCACGAGAGATCTGGTTTGGTTCACAGCCCTCGTCTGGACATCATCGGGTATTAGGATCTATTGTTTATACTTTTAGAGACATATACTAGCCCCGCGATAGAGACAACTAGATCCACGTGGCTACGGACATCAAATGATTGGATATTGTATGGAGAGTGGGAGCCGCGTATATCATGTTCGTCACGAGGAGGCTGACGAGGTATTTGTTTCCCAGGATTTGAGTTTTGACAAAAATGTACTACCAGCCACCACCATGGTAGAAAAGGTGTACTTGGAAGAGAACGAAGAAGTTATATTAGTTGATGAAGAAACAAAAGCCAATGGAGTTGAAGGTGGGCTCCACTTACCAGCGATTGATCCCAAGCACACTGAAAGTGTATAGCAAACCTTTGATCAAGACATAATATCTACACATCCACTGAAGGCTGATTCAGCAGCACAACAAGACCCGCAGCCAGATAACCCGGATCCTTCTCCCGAGGATTTGTGAAGATCATAGCTTGTTCATCAATCAAGAGAAATCTACATAGCAGACTGTCCTAGTTGTAACGAAGGAGCCATCACCACTGCAGGAATCACTCGACAGTCAGGACTAGAGTGCTTGGAAAATACCATGGGAAAGTGAGTTAGAATCTCAAAGAAAAATAGCGTCTTCGGTAATTGCAAGATTCGCAAGGGATTGAAATATTATCGAATGCCAGTAACTCGTTCGATGAAAGTATGATCGACAGTTCAAGGTTCGTCATGGGGAAAAGGTTACTCCAAATTGCCCAGATCAGATTTTGGCGAAGCGTATGCACCAGTCACCAGGTTCACCACCCTCTGAATACTCCCTACTTTGGTTACAGAAAATGATTGGGTGTTGCACAGCATCGATGTAAAAACTCCCTTCCTTAATGACGAGTTAGTGGAAAATATATCTATACTACGCACCAAAGGCATTTCCAAGAACGTAAAACCAGGATATCCCTATAGTCTTGTCAAAGCTGTATACGGCTTACGGCAATCACCACGGGCTTGGTACAAGCAGGTTCGTACCTTTTTCAAGGACCTGGATTTCATTAGCAGTGCACAGGTCTTTAGCCTTTACCTCAACTATCCGGGAAAGGTTGTCATGTTAGCATATGTGGACAATCTGGTTCATGAAGCTACCCATATTACAAACATTTACGGGGTTAAGGACTGCCCGGGAAAGTCATTTGAGATCACTGATCTTGGAGAACATGCATCCTTCTTTCGGCAGCAGATTTTCCGGAACCTATGGCAGCGATTCCTCCCCCTTCAGCAATACCGATAAATTGCGAAGATCCTGGCACGATAAGGGAGGCAGGAAGCCCGAACTGCCATTACTCTAGTCGATGAAAACCGCCATTGCACCCCCGCTATCACACATGAAAACGATCCTCCATCCCATCGCAAAACCACTTTATATCTTTACCCATCAGCCTGCGGATCCCTACTGAATGCCACCCCAAGAATCCGCCCCGAGACTGCCTTGGCAGTTGGTTTAGTTAGTCAGTGCAGGCATGCACCAGAGTGGGAACATTAGATTTCTGTGAAATAAATGTTTCGTTATTGCTGGAGCACAACACCTCTAGTACTCAGATACGGTATTAGTAATGACCAAGGCGAATATTCAGATGCTAACTAGGGGTCAGGGTATGACCATAAGTCAGTTGGAGGATTTGGATTTTTTGTTAAATGGAGGACCCATATTGGAGACGAGTGACGAGCAGGGTTCTGTGGCTCTATCGACCACAGAAGCAGAGTACATGATGATGGCCCAAGCAGCGAAAAAGATCTTATCAGTGAAACTAATTTTGGATGAGCAGGGAGCATTCAAGGATATCACAGACTATCACAGACATAACAATGCTCTAAAGTGTGAATGAATGAAGGGGCAAACGCACTCGCAAGAAATCCTGAATACGACGCGCGAACAAAACAAATTGACATATAATATCATTGCATCCGTGACCTCGTCAGTCTGCAGAAGCTTTACCGGCAATACTGTCCAACTGGTGACGTGATCGCCGAGATCATGACGAAGTCGCTCCCGCGAGTCACACGAAACACACACACTATGGCTGGGTATGATGGTGGATAAAGGTGGCGGAGGTCTTCGGGTAGGGGTGTGTCAAAAATCATCAAGCTTCACGACGTATGTTATGTAGCATGAGACTTGGTGTGAAATGGTATGGCCTAGTGTTCCGTTGGATCGATGTTCGAACAATGTGTAGTTGGTTTGGCAAGCTAGGTACGAGCATGCTGGACATCAGGTGCAGGAGTTAGTTGCTGCAGGATTGTCTGGGAGGTGTTCAATGTCACCTAGGCAAGCGGAGGGAACCACGAAGGCATTAGTCTTCAATCTACTTGAGTGATGTTATAGTTTTTTATTCCACTAGGATATCAGAAATGGTAGGAGTATCGCCAGTGTTTGGAATCCTCAGGTCTGTCAAGGAGAAGGTTTCTGAAGAGGTTGGAGGTAGTGGTTTGGAAGCTTAGGGGACCTTCAGCATGGCGGAGGACAGAGGGTACATACTTCGTGAATGGTGAGGGGCTCTCGGAAGAAGATGTTTTTGTATAGATAGTGCATCTACAGCAACGTAGAAACAGCAAGGACGCAATTGACTCTTCCACGAACATGGCCTCATTTGATGAAGGTTGTGGCCCGTAAAAATACTTAATGTTTGAAGGGTATTCTACTATCTGCAATAGTGATTGTAGGCACAAATACCACGGGGCAGGAGGTGAAAAAACCAGCGACTGACTTTTCACTACCCTGGTTGCCATGATCTGGATTTCAGACTCTTTCCATGTGGTTTTTCCAGGCCCAGGCTAAGTGACAGCCTTCCCTCTATTGCCATCTCCTCGTCTTCTACATCTTTCATAAGATACCTCGCGTCTGCTATCGATGCTGCAATATCCTGCGTAATCTTTAACCTGACCTGCTTGATTTAACACGTCCTAGGGATCGTCACGAACAAATCTAGTCTTCGGTTACAGCTACCTCAGTTTACAATACATCCGATTACTTCAAGGTGGTATGTCTCTCACAATGAAGCATACCACATTTCTGCAAGCGCTGATTATTTCTTTGTGATACAAGCTGGTAGGATAGGCATTACGTACCGTAATCTACCAAAACCACAACTCCAAGAATTGCTTTGAATACACCCCTTGTCAGGCACTCTTCACTCTATACCACAAAGTATGAATGAGCCCCGCAAATGTCTTTTAGACATTCTTTATAAAAAGGCCACGCAGGAACAGAGAGAAATCCTCAATCATGGATCCCGATACTTTACCATTGATCTGCAGGATCAACTAGCATCAACTCCACCGCAGAATCCGCAGGAACGAGAAAACATTCTTGATGAATGGATCCTTAAGATCAGGATCATCAGATCTGCACTTTACAACTTTCCCATGATGAGAACTGGATCCAGTAATATGGACAGGCGGCCAGCAAGTGCAGGACAAGATGGCACTGTGCACGCAGACACGATGTCTCGCTACACTCTATCAAATCTGGGCGAAGCAAGCACGGTTGCTGCTGTCGTATCGGACACTGTTATTAATAACCTTTCCGACTCGACCGGCATCGCTCGCAGTCAGCATGCGACTATAGGAAAGAGTAAAGCGGTGTCTACTCCTAGGGATACCTCTGATAGCACCGATAAAACAAACGACCCTGCAGAATCAATAATTAAACGAGATCATAGGGCTCCCACTAGATGTTACCGACGCGATGATTTCCAGTGTGTAATAACCGGACGAAATGCTGATGGAGGCTTTGCTATTGAAGCTGCACACATAATCCCATTTGCGGCTGCAAATCGTCCTTCCTGCCGAGGTCATGATTTTTGGCGTATGGTAGAAATGTTCCTAGGAATTGACAATACCAACAAGCTCTTCCAGGAAGTGAGGGCCAATCTCAATAGTGGGGCCAATCTTGTCTCCCTTGATAACTCAACCCATGCAATGTACGATAATGGGGCCCTCATACTTACCCCACTTGGACCTCTTTTCGAGCCGATCTCTGTTGGCAGTGCTCCGCTCACCGGATACTGGCTGACTGTTACTTATACTATGAACATGAGAATTCCGCAATTGATCCAATCGACCAAGGTTTTGGGGCCCGGTCCGGTTCGAACCTTGGGCCCCGGATGTCACGTACCAATGCAGTATCCTGTTGTTCCTGGTCAAGTGATAGATGATCCTCCATCTACCTCATATTTGGCTCTGCGGGCCCTGGTTACAAAGCTGAAGATGGACTGTAATATACGGCTTCCGGAAAAGCCAGTTCCCCGCTGAAATTGTTTCTTGGTATGTATCGCGGTTTTAATACCCATAGCTGATAGTTCTTGGATACCAGAGATGTCTCCTTAAAATTAGATTCTAATTAACTGTGTCAGGCCATTGCGACTTCGTGCAAGCAACTCCGAGAATCTCGGTTTAATTACGACTGTGGCGTAGCGTGGGGGGAAATGAAGGATAAGTGGTGTTGCTTTTTATATCCAATGCATGGCTTTCCATTTCAGATTACTAGCTCATAACTGCAAAATTTGCTTCAAATTAAGCTGTTACAATATTATTCGTCGACCTGTGGGAGCGCTTGCTATCACTTGTTTCCCTGTGCATATGATAATTTGGTTAGTAGAGGAATTGCTGTCACTGGGATTTTGAACCCTATTCATTCGCAAGACCTCTAACCCTTAATCTGGTCATAGTGTGACAAAACACCTACTGTAAGAAGGGAGATCCTAGAGTATTTTGCTTCACTTGCCAAAATAACAGGCATACCCGTTGTTAAAGATCTCGGGATGTTAACCCTTGTAGTAGATAGTTTCCTGATTGTACGGAAGAGTAGTCCCTTGCAGTGGTCACGTGGCAATTTACAAAGATTTGAGTTCCGTTTCCTACCTAACATCAGTGAACCCAAGCGTCCAGTCCGTCCGTCTTCGGGCGTGGACGGGACGGACGGCAGTACATAAGGGATGCCCGGGACGGACCGGGGTCTTGGCGTCCGTCCAGACCGATGTCCGGGACGGACGGGCGGGCCCTACGGGTGTCTCAAGATATGGGATGTGCCTGGTACCTACCCGTGACTGCAGGGGACAGCCAGGCCCTGCAGTTGACGGCCGGGCGCTATAGGTGACGGCCGGGCGCTACAGGTGACTGCCGGGCCCTACAGGTGACTGCCGGGCCCTACAGGTGACGGCCGGGCCCTAGAGGTGACTGCCGGGCCCTACAGGTGACGGCCGGGCCCTAGAGGTGACGGCCGGGCCCTACAGGTGACTTCCGGGCCCTACAGGTGACGGCCGGGCCCTAGAAATGACGGCCGGGCCCTAGAGGTGACGGCCGGAGTATGCCATTTGTTTTATGATATCAGAAGACTGCAGGGCCCGGGCGTCAACCCCTAAGACGGCCGTCTTTATGAAAGATAGACGCCGTGCCCTGCCGTCCTTATCCACCTTGCCCGGGGCGCTTGGGGACACTGCCTAACATCGGATAGAAGGCTGAGATATTTACTCTTACTTACACCTTGATCAAAAATTTGTAACTGGGTTGCACAAATTGATTCGGCTTTGGGGATGCTGCAGAAGACCATTGGGGATGGTGTACAACGTGTGTTTCACACAGCCGCTGTGCAGGGTTTGCGTCGTGAGGGTGGGCTTTCCAATTACCGGTACTGAAGTAACATGGTTGCCTGCTGGAATCCCGTCAGAACGGATCATATCCAATCTACGCAGCAATGAATTCGCCATACCCCGCAATTTGGTGAGTGTGGATGAACTTCCGCTGGGTGACCGGCGTAGTGGTAGTAGAGCTCTTTCGAGCCCACATTGTGGTGCCCGACAGGTGACCCTTGCTACGCAAGTAGTCGTCGTGCGACGGGGTCATTGGTACCTCACAGAATGCAATGCTGCCGAGACATTGAATGTGCTCACCAGGGCAATGATCCCAGTACACGCTTCCTTCCACGGATGCCGCAAATCGAGAAGGGGCAAGTGCGGTCACCCATTAATGGACGCCAAGGAAACACGTAGCTGGTTACACGAGAAGCCATAGGTCGTGCTCTCGCCCACAAGGCATAGAAAATTCACTCCAGCCAGAGATAGCGTCTCAAGTAGTGTCAGAAAGTGGAAATTCAGGGGCAAAGGTTGCAGCTCAACGTGCGCATGGAAGAGAGTTCACCCGTGGATACAGCGTTGACTAGTGGCGGGCCGCAGAAGTATTAACCTGGGTTTGTTTGATTTGGGAAGCTTGTGGACGGTGTCACAACTGGGTCTGGAACCCTGACAACCCACGGGCGCCCACCATACGCTGCTGCTGACCACCAGTTGGTAACAAGTTGGTAACAGAGTTGGTTTATCGGGCCATTACCCGGCAATAACATGAGGACCAAGGGGTCTTACATTGAATAATATGATCACATGATGCTCAACGTGCACTGCTTCCTTTTCCTTCCATCCCTGGCGCATCCTAATATCTTCCTACCTCTAGCAGCATGCATCACGGCGATATTCAAACCTTCCGTCTGCTAGTATCATGCCCACTGCATCTGCGATGGCTATTTTGTGATCTGCAGCGCGAAGTCGACCAGGTTGTGCTCAAGGCCGTACTGACCCGCGCTTGCTCAGGTACGGCTGAGCTGAACTGTGCGAATTGTGCTATTCCAAATGGTAGCCTGATCTGGCCTGGGCCCGTGGGAGGGTAATGTTTCCAGGGATTTGTTTTGTTACGTAACCGAACAGGGAAATATTTTGCGCGCTCACGCAACTGATTGTTTATAAAACAGCTGGGGTAATAGATATTCCCTGGGGGTGGTTAGAGAGTTATGTGAAGTATGGTAACAGGTGACAGGTAGGACGGTAGTATATTTGTGTATAATGGTGCAGGTAGACAAGCTATAACCGGGTTATTTTGCGCCGAAGACCACTCTGCGGCTCAACATCATCCTAAGGCTTCTGATAATGGTAACTCCGCGGACCGATCAGCATTCTGGTATCCGTGCCAACATGAGGAAGGTACCTCTTGAATTTTGTCGCTTAGTATGCTAGTAATAACAAATGCTAGTAATAACAATCTCCATTATCCCACTAGACAATAAGTGCGTGCGGCCGGCACATCGCGGCATGAAACGTACCGGTGGTAAGGAGCATTGTTCCTTCGTCTTGTCCGCAAGTCCCCAAAGCAATATGTGGCCGGAGCGTCATGGTGCGTGCCCTGAGGGAATATCAGTGCCGGGTAGATGCCAGAACATATGCAGTGTCATGTTTGCACATTGCAAATGTAGGAAAGAGATTTGTGAAGGGGGTGTTGACACCTCAAACCTGTCAAGGATACGTCGGAAAACATCTAGCAATCTAGGAGGATGTGAAGGAATTTCAGGTGCATGGGAACACATAAGCGTGGGAGTAAGACCCAAAATGCATTCATAAGGGGAGCAAATATGAGGAACACGAGAGAAAAAGACATAGTATAGGGCCCAGGCGGTATGGCAGGATGTTGATGAAAGACAATGAAATGTGTTCCATCTGGAGTAATCTATATATGTTGAGGGCTGAAACCAGAATCAAGTATGTAGCAATATACACCATTATCCGGTTAAGATAGTAACGAGCGATGAATGAGAAATTTCTCCCCCAAGTACGGAGTTGAGTTCTGGACCTTGGCCTAAATGGTACTATACTAGACTAAGGGGTCATTGCTACAACTACTCGGGTTGCTTCAATTTAACTGCAACCTGTACCGTGTATCTGTAGAGGTGTCGCAGGTTTACCCGGTTCCTTGGATGTAAATATTGCGTCATAAGATGACGGGTATGGACGATGGTCAATTGGACATAGCTCTGCTTGGTATAAATACCACGAAAGGATCATTCAGGCAAGTAATTACGTGAACAGTGTATTTGTAGGTAAACTACAGTAGTACAAGTTTGATGTCCGTGGCATTGTTAATCACTGGAGCTTACCCCGGAGCAGGACCGCGGAGTTGCGTCCGCCTTATTTGCTTTTATATGCAGGGGTATAGGGCCGGTCAACAACCCGACAGGAACAAAGAGAGATGGAACTACCGTGAAGAAGGAACCGGACAGGAGAGCGGTGGTTATAAACACCTGGAGTTTCCGGAGCTAGGTTCACCGATTCGCCGTCACTGGCTATGGCTCGTGCCGTGCACAATGCCAAGAATTGCCAGGAATGTGGGCTTGATATTGGGAATGTGTCGCAAATGTATTGCTAGAATAGCCTCTAGTTTAGAATGTTAGTTAGTTCTCGGAATGAGAATAGGCATGGAATGTGAGGGGAATCCAGATGGCTGTAGTGAGCTTGGAAGTCTGTATATAGTTGGTGTTCTTTCTGTCGTTGTTATGATGCTGTGTTTTTCTAAGATACCAGACAATCTATATATGGCTTTCATACTGACTTTCACAAAGACTAGGCAGAGATCGAAAGCGGGGTAAGAGCAAATATTTTCTCTCTTCGCACTCACTCTCCAAAGGCACTCACTCGAGCTCACCCACTCATTCTTTCTTGCTCAAAAACTTACCTAAGATAAGTGGCAAAAATAGGAGTATAAAAAATCGACCGAGAGAAGTCCGTCGCTTACTTCACCGTCCTCCACACTCATCTATCGCTTCTGGGTATCCTCGCCACATGTCGCCATTCCGTAAGCCCGCTTCCCAGCAGACAAAAGAAATACAAGCCATACAAAAAACTCGCGCTGTTGAGCAGCACCTCATGAACCCCCAGGTCCCTACCATTCCCGTTCTCGTCAGTGCAATTGTGTCCATTTCCGGCAGGCCTTTTGGGCCAACAAACTAAGTGACCGCCATGAACTCCGAACGACAAGATAAGCAAACAGAAAACTGCTAGGCAGTAGGGCGATGGGTGAAAGGCTCACTGGCCAATGGTGAATGGCTAATGGTTAGCGAGTTGGAAGGCACTTGAACGATAAACCGGCTTGCGAACGGTAAACACTATAACAGCGAACAAAGTGATAGGCGATGGAGCTAACGTTCAGGTGCCAGGAGGATGCAAGCATGTCGGTCAGGTTCTGAGCGTGTTGGGCTAGTTGTGAGCATGCCGAGCAGAATTTTCGGCTTTCTATAGTTTCCAGCAGGTGGAAGAGGAGAAGGAACCAGAACGACGAGCGGTGGAACGGCCGTGAAGAAGCGATCAGAAGTCAGAGTAAGGGAGGGGTGGTGAAGAATGAACAGCAAGGACCCTCACGAAACTGGGGCGGCGAAGACTGTCGTAGCAAGAGACATTAGTGCATGTAAGGAATAGTGTTGCGCACTAGCCGAGCGGACTCGAGCCTGCCGCTTATCCTTCAAACCATCGCAACCTCCTACCGCCGCAACTCCATGTCTCATACCACCACCTCCGCCTGCCTCCTACCACCACTCCCTAGTGTCCTATCACGAGCTTGTATTCATTCACAAGTTGCTATATACGATTGTTGGTTGATTTGAATGATAATAGCAGTGTGTAGGGGTATCGTGGCCACTCTAGACTCAAGCCTCTTGGCGACTCGAGTGTAGGTGCGACCTGGGCTCGAGCCCTCGAGTCCAGGGGTGCCCCGAGCCGGCTCGTGAACAACACTAGTAAGGAAGCGTAAGAATCATGTGTAAGGATAAGGTGTGATCAGGTTAGGAACACGGGGAGGGTACCTATGCTTTTCTGTATTTAAGGGTCTAGTTCACCAACTGTTTTTGAAATAGCAAGTCGAAAAGTTTTCAAGTCAAGTCAATCTTTATATATCCCGTTCCCACCTCTTTAAAATAATTGTGAATATCGAGTTGGATATAGCGCTATTTTTTCTTACGCCGTACCACACTAACCGGTGGTGAGGAAAGACATATGGACTCAGAGTTTCCTCGTTAGAAAAACCTAGCTATGAGGTATCCTTTTCCTATACTCGTCATTATCTTGTGAAGAGCTTTGACTGCTGCCGTTAGTTGTGCGATACTACAGCAGCTAGAATACCTAACTTTATCTTATTCTGATTGCTAGTACAGAGTTTGCTTGTCTCGCGTAGATTCTGTGTGTGAAACTGGGCAACTAGGTGAGCGGAGAGACAGGGAGCGAGGCCATCAGGGGTGTGTATTGGTAGTGTAGAGTAATTGGTACGCGAATAGCTGCTGCAATATGGGCGAGTTTTGGGTGACTGTGGCAATCAACCAACTTCCACGGAAATCACAAATTGCATGAATCTGCGCACTTAGAAATATCAAGTAGGGATGCCTACTGCCTTCCAGTGTACTACTCAAGGCCTTCCTCTGCAGTCTGCATACTGAGCGCAGGAGATTGATTGCAGCTCTTCTTTCTACCGGTATTCCAGGTCAATAGCTCATATCATTCCAGCTTGCTAGTTCCCGTTTGCCGATTCCACCACTGTGTAGAGAGGCAACTATTGAGCCAAAATGTAACTGAAGTGGTCTAACTTGATGATGTGGAAAGGATCCACTGAGAACATCAACTTTAAGAGAGATCGGCTCATGTGTTTCTCTCATTATGAGGCTGTTATCGCTCTGCCACAAGGTAGATTGATGCTGGTACATGGGCACCTTATCCTACTGTCAAGTCCCCCACTTCACCATCGTGATAACCTGTCTTATAGGGAGCGCGGGGCCAGGTACTGAACTTGGCAGAGACGTCTCGCCGAGGGCACAATGTGTATCGACAATTTAACAAGTGGGATATGGTATCTCGCATGTGCCTGTTATGAGGATCTCAGACTGTAATTCATATGGACCGAAACCAATTGCCATGGAGGTTTACATGTGAGGTGCTATGCACAATCCCGATTTGGTGATACACTGCTTATTGCAGCGCACACCAGATAGTGAAAGTCAATCCTTGCGCCGCATTGATCCCGTATGCCAACCTTAAGCCAGGTGCAAAATATAAACTACAAATCAGCAAGCGATCTTGCTTGTACAGTTGTGCACCGACTTTGGTTCTCTCTCCACCTGTATCTTTATATCCATGTATCACAGAGCCAATGGCTGGTGCCTCCAGACCATTTGACCTTGTGGAAAATTGCCCATCCTGCAAGCCATTGTCACAAAATACCTAGTTACATCAGGCAAAGCCACCTGGTTTACGTTTTTTCATTGTTGAACCCATACAGAAGTGCAAACACAAAGGAAGTCTTAGCATAATCATTGGGTGGAGTGCCAAGCCTCTTAGTTCCCTATCATCTCCCATCACCCCCATCAGCCGTCCTTCCAGACCATCCATCACTGACTGTGGTCGGGTCCCTGACCAGACAATTGGCACTGCCGGGTCCGAATGACACTTGGTGGACCCCCCAGGTTTAGGGACCACCATTGCCGAACCCAGGGGCCAATTCCAGATTCAGTATTTGGATGACAGGATTCTGATGGAGATTCACAAATTCCTACACCTACTCACACAGATTTATGCAGTTTCTCAGATTTCCACCATGTTCTAGCCTCAAAACCAAGACCACAGTTACGCCATAGCGCATTCCGTTTACCGTTACAGTACCTGGCTCCTCCAGCAAGGAAGACCAAATGATCCACCTACACCTACCCTCTTTGCCGACACTTCCCCTGTACCATGCTGTGATGCTAACGCTGAGGGGCCATGAATTGTGTAACACCACGTACTTCCTCTTGGTAAACTGGTAGAAGGTGGTGAGCAGCTCTCCTCATACTTCAAAGATTGGAACCGCAACTAATTCAACTTTTAAATGCAAGCCACTCTGTGGCAAACTGTGGTTACTGTACAAAAGTCTCTCCAATCGTTTCTAGCAATAGCAGTATTCCAGAGTCTACAAAAAATATTGTCGACAATTTGGGATAACTGGACACATGCCAATAGCAAGACGAAAATGATCCTTAGAATTCCTATAATTCCCTGATTAATTAGGGTTGTAGGTGAGAATCTTTTGCGCCATCCTCTGTCCCCACTATTTTCCTCACCCTTGAAATCAACCATCAATGCAGGAATCTCACAATACCCCCACTCCCCCTCTCTGCCCGTAATGGCTGCAGCCTAGTGGTGACAGCCATGGCCTCAGTAAGCACCTCATGGGGGAAGCAGTGAACGTAAAGTTAACGGGCCTTGATCTTTACCAAAGGTGGCAACTAGAGAATCAAAGTCCGGAGTCTGTAACTGAGGTTGTTGAATAGACTTCTTACTCTATTGCTACTACTAAAGTCTCTGAGAGGTTTAGTAGATCTTAAACTAAACATTCTCAAAGCGAAGTGAAGAAAGTAACAGTTCAACTAAGTATATTGAAAAATAACTCAGTCTGTCGAAGTCTGCCTCTTCTAACGTGCAGAATAGTGGTTTTTAAATACAGTGATTAGGCTACTCTGAGCCTTGTATCACAAAACATATAAGGCTCCGAAAGTGGTAGCCTTGAAACCAATCATAAAACTTATAAAGTATCAAACTGATACTTGAAACCAAACATAAAACATATAGAGTATCAAACTAATACTCAAAACCAAACATACAACATATAGAGTATCACGTCGATAGTTGAAACCAAACATAAAATATATAAAGTATCCAACTGATACTCAAAACCAAAGATAAAGCTTATAGAGTATCAAACCGACAAGCAAAACCAAACATAAAACATATAGAGTATCTAACCGATACTCGAAATCAAACATAAAACATATATAGTATCAAACAAATATTATCAGGTTTAGAGGCACACTGTGTTACGTGAAACAATTTCAGAATACAAATAGTATCAACTGATACCTGAAAATCCTAAACCAATAACCGGTACTGGTTCCACCATGACAACAAAATAAAACCCTTATTGCAAAATATAAAAAGATCATCACAAATCCTCGCTATCATAATCAGAATTCCAATACAGATCCCAAAATTCCTTCTCAACAGGGGGTACCTCTGAATAGCTCTCAAAGTCTTCCTTAGTAGGAGAATAACACATAGGAATGTATCCAGAAAAAACTGTAGGAAACTCATCTCCTAGCAAGTTATCTATCCACCATGCTGGAACTAAATCAATCCCAGGTTCTAACGCTTCCACCAGTTCCCAACTGTTCTCGCTTGGGAGATATCCTTTGCAACTAATCAAGAATTGCCCCTGGCTGTATTGTTCTCTATATTCTAGAACAGATCGGACTTCCCACTCCTGTTCATCATTGATAAGTATCAGTACTGGTTTCGCAAATGCAGGTCCTGGTAACTGAAGATCATCATTAGGGTGGTAGGTATTGACTACCAAACAGTGAAAAACTCTTTTCTTCCTTCTGTAGATCGTCAAATCTATGTTAACTGTATAGTTCCATATATGTTCATCAAACTCGAGAACTGTAAATAGGCCTCACTAGCATGGCTGTAATTTTGGAGATCTGCCAGATTCCACCGCAAAATGATCTCTGAAAACCATAATCCTCTCTGCAATCTCCGCTGGTTTGTATAGGTACCTCCTCTTAGCTGCTACTCGATTCAATATTGCTCTAGTCAACCTTAATGCTTGGTATGACGCATTTCTTATCTCTTGATAGCGATTGTAATAATTATCTGATGCAGGGACGGTTGTAGAGTTGACTTCATAAGTATTGAGTAGCTGGTATTCTCGTCTATAGACCCCTTTATATGGGCATATACTGATGGTGTCAGAGTGACCTGCATCAGAGTAAGCAGTCAGTTCAGGGAGAGAGGTAAGCCAATTGTTCTGGCATGCATTAACAACATTCCTTAATGCTGTTTTCAATTGTCTGACTTTCCTTTCTACTTGTCTATTGTTCTGGTGATGAGCAGGCGTGGCCATGATGTATTCAACTCCCATCATCTTCAAGGTCTATTTCCTGAACCAAGAGGTAAACTGAGGATCCACATCACTAACAATCGACATAGGTATTCTATGGGGTATAAGAATATGGTGCCAGAGTAAGTCTATCGTCGAAATTGCAGTAGCATTGACTGATGTTAGTATCAGCCAGCTGAAACCCACCGCTCTATCCACTACTACCAACACTGAATCATGTCCCCTTAGCTTCCTAAAAGGGTCGATGAAAGCAATAGTATAGCTGGAAAATATCTCAGAGGGAAAGGGAAGCGAGAGGATATTGCCTGTGGGTAATGTAGTCCATTCTTGGTTCAGCTAGCATATCTAGGACTGCTGTACACAATCATTAGAATCCTTCCTTATCTCTGGCCAGTTGATGTATTCCGTTGCATACTGCAGGTTTTGATCTGCTCTCTGGTATCAATGATTGTTTATTTTCGTTATCATCAATTCTCTCAAAGTTTCTCCGTTCACTCCATATGAAACCGCCTCTCAGGAGATGTGGTAAATGTGGAGTTAACGAACTTAGTTTTTTACTGAAGAGGATAACTAGAGAATCAAAGTCCACAGGCTTTGATCAAGGTTGTTGAATAGATCTCTTACAGTATCGTTACTTCTAAAGCTGCTGAGATGTTTGTAGGATCGCACCTAAAGTTTCTCGAAGTGAACAGAAGAAGTTAACTGTTCAACCAAGTATATTGAAAAACTGTGCCTGTCAAAGATTGCTGTTTCTAACGTGGAGAAGAGAAGTGTTTTAATACACGATCCGCCATCTTTCCTATTTTTCTGGTGCGTGAAATCGACCCTCAATGCTTGGAGTTTACGAACCATCTACCCCCCCTCTCCTCCTACGATGCCTGCGGCCTAGGAGTGATAGCCATCTCCCTCCTCTCTTCACTGCCCTCTTCTACTTTTCTCGATGTCAGGGCTTTCCTTCATCTGGGTGCTAGTACGCCTCCCGTATTGCCCGTTCTCACCCCTTTCCTCACTTAGCGAGGTTCCTCTATACAGTTAGCTACCGTTCGCTTTCCAGACTTCAGACAGCTGGGAACACAGTTTGCAGTACACGATGACTCTTCAACAGGTCCATAGATTGACCTCACTCCACCTCACAGTTGGCTTAAGTGGTGGTATCCCATCCACTAACTGACGCTATCTCCCAGAGAACAAGGAACTACATGAGAGATGTGGTAAAATCTCATGCCTTTTGTCACTGGGGACTGACTAGCAAGACACGAACACGTTTACTGTAAGTTGACACGGTCGCGTTCAGTTTCTATCCTGTTCGGTCACTTGGATCAGCTTGTACCCTACTGCTACAACCTCCCTCGGCTTACATCCTACTACACCACTCTCTCCTGCGGCTGCCCACTAGTTGCCCAATTTGTCGGTTGCGTCACAATCTGGGATAACTTCTACGGCTTCTGCTACCGTGGCCTATACCTGGTATAGTTGTTGTAGGATCTGCTTTGTGTGTCTCTCTTTTGTTTGTTTCAGAGATGTTCTGGGCGGTTACCTTTCGTTGTTTTCCGTCTTGTTCTTAGTTAGGCTCCTCCAATTCTCTGAGTTCACTTACAAGGTAGAGACAAGTTTTTCTTTTGGGCAAGATGTGTGGTTAGGCCCATACTAGAGGGGCTTGGAGATATGGTCGGGCTAGGCGGAGGGAGGAATGTGGATTGTTAACGCCATAGCTAGCGCTGCATGCGAGTTCTTGTACCTTAAATAACAATAAACATATGAACATAAAAAAAGAAAAAAAGAAAAGAAAAAAAGAAAAAGGAAAAGAACAGTCTTTAAATACACTTCTGAGGCTATCCAAAGCCTGGTTTCTCATAACATATAAGACTCCTAAACGGTACCCTTGCTACCAATATAAAATATATAGAGTATCAAACCAATACTCAAAATCAAATATGAAACATATGGAGTATCAAACCGATACTCATAACCAAAAATAAAACATATAGAGTATCAAACCCTATACTATCAGGCTAGAGGCACAACTTGTTTCCTGAAATAAATTCAAAACCCAAACTGTATCAACAGATACCTGAAAATCGAAAACCAGTAACCAGTACTGGTTACACCTTGGCCTTTCAGAATATATAAGCAATTCTCTCCTCCTCTTGTAGTGGCATGCAGGAGTCCATTTCGTATACTGTAATATTGCATCATTCCATTTGATGAAGTATCATTGGAATACTTTGCTAACTGGTAGATAGCGTTGTTCATATATACTCTGACCATTTGTTCCCTCCATATGTTTTTCATATTATTGACTCCATGAATGATATCCCTTTTATCCACTACCCTGTCCATCAACATTACCTCCTCCTCCTCATCAAGTATCTCATACACTTTGTAGAGCTCACGTTTCTCGCAAGGTAGGGAAGGTGATTCCACTACCGGAATCTCGTTCAGGTATGTGAGAGGCCCTTCATTGAGGGGTTTCTTATAGACATGCTCAGGAGGCTCAGGATGGTGATATTTGGTAGTGGAGGTGTCACAGCCTAATGCCTTTTTAGCAAGCTCCTTAATGCCTTAGATATTAAGGTGGAGAGGTAGTCGATGGGTATATTTGTTGCTGTGATCATCGCCAGTGTTCTGTGGAGTTTCGAAATCTGGTAGGCTACAGCATAGTGAGCTGGCATAAGTCTTTGTTTTAGGTTTCAATTCCTCGTGGTCAGGATATAAAGATATGTTGCAGAATGCCCAATGGCTAGTGAGGTAGGTTCAAGTTCTTTCTTACTCCTACTGTTGGTATAGCTTCGATAATCTCCCCAATTATTTGGGGGTCCACTGTTTCTGTAATCATGTGCATCTAGTTGCGCCTGCTCCAGGCTGCAGTTGCTTCTGCATTCTGAATGAGGACCAATGTGTTCAATAGTAAGGGCTTTGAATTGAGATATTTCGTATTCAGTAGTAGCTTCTTTGCAAGAAAGAATAAATGAAATAGCTGAGGGACTAAGTAAATCATCTTCTTGAGTGGGATTGTTTGCAGTATATGGGTAATCATCATTCTCTTCATAAGGACGGGATAATGCATCTGCTAAATAGTTCCATGGTCCTGGTCTGTATACTATTTCGGTGTTATATTTCCCAATGAACCCTCTCTATCACAATTGCTATTTGGTGGTGCTGGTACTTGTTTTGACATACGTTAGGAGTAGATAGTTTGTAATGATAGTAAACTTGCTTCCTGCAAGTATGTAATGTAATGCCGTTAGTGCATCGACTACTGCTAGGGCTTCCTTGTTATTTGTGGCATAATTCATTTGAGCATTGGAGAATTTCCTACTATGAAGTGAAGCAGGTCTAGCATTCTCAAGTATTTCTCCTTGTCCTACCCATGCTCTTACACCGGTGTTGGATGTATCAGTTGTTAGCCATACTGGATGTGACGAGTCATATTGCAGTGGTTTCCCAACATTGTATTTTGAAACAATTCACTTCATGGTTCCCACAGGTAGGTGTTAGGTAGTTGTCTAGCAAAATGCTGCCGTTCCAGTTAGTTCCATTAAAGATAATATAATTGTTGCAATGTGTGACAAAAACTGACTGATGTAGTTTACTGTTTGTAGAAATTCCTGTAACTGTTTCTTCGTTAGTGGGGTTGTCTATTTTTCGATCTTAGCTAATTTTGTCTAGTCTGGATGAGAATCCATCATTATTTATAATATGGCCTAACACCTCTATGCTGGTGGCGAACAATTCTGATTTCTTCTTACTTGGATAGAAATAAGATTCGTTTAGCTTATCGCAAACCATCGCGATGTCTTTCAAATGTTCGGCCTCTGTATCACAGAAAAGGACTATATCATCAATATATACACAAAAGAAACTTCCGAAATGTTCGGCAAATGGATGGGACATTATGAGCATAAATGTTCCCTGAGTATTCATATCTCCTTGTCGCAGAACTGTTAGGCATAGGGATATTTAAGACAAAGTACACCAACCTCACGCTAGGGTAACTGTGCACAGACCCTCGATTTTGTGGACACCCAACACCCTTCTCAGGCTCCTTGATATGGCCCGCATATCATTGATGAGATTTCGCGAGTTACATCCCATAACTAAAATGTTACATCAATTGAGTCCACTTTATAACACCATATAGGTACCATCTGTCCATCCTACAGCATGCTGTTCACAGGATATATGAGAGGGGACCTTGAACAATATCAGGGAAGTGGAACGGAGGAGGGCGATCAGAGGTGCATCGCGATAGTAGGCTTCAAACTGCGACTATCCAAACTCTGTGCCGCAGGTAATGGCACGGGTTCGCTGAAATACTCCAACAGCATGTCACAGCAACAGAGGCTATTAAAAATATACCCAATTGATCCATACCCTGCTGGGATCAGCTGTATGTAGGATTATGCTAGGAATAGCATCCCTCTACAGAGGTCAGCGGACCAAGAAGAAGCACGCTCAGAAATGAAGACCAAGATACGTCGAAGACCCTCAAGACGTTAACACGTTGGACTTGGATTTGCGACTGGTCCTAGGTCGTCTGGCATGAACTTGATCAGTTCCTGGCCGAAGAGACTACTAGAATGATATTCAACAAGACTAAAGTAATATGATAGTCTATGCAGACAACTTAGTTGGAGGCTGCTGTTTAGTATAATAAATAGTCTGTCATCACAGCAGAGAAATACTTTTGCATAACTGTGAAAGTGTGTGATAAGTTTCAGGGTCAATCAGTATTTGCACTTATAAGATTCTGAATGTTTGTGTATTAAAACCAGACTAATGCTTGGATGGCACAGTAGTTAGAAGTAGTCTGCAAACACTCAGATGTAGGATATAAATATCAAAGTGCATCCCAAACTTTACGGATATTATCAATCACTAGAGAAGGCATCTTATCAATACAAAATCATTTAGAAACAAATCTTTACTTTATTCAATTTTTGTCGCAACAAGCGTTCCTCGACAGATTCTCCAAAAGAGGATGTTGTCCAACGCCCTTCAGTTATGCTAGATATCGGCATCATCCTCACAATAACTTTGTCAACAAACCATCGCCATGGTGTTTTGAAAGCGATTTGGCTCACATCCTATTGTTCCACTCTTGTTTGGAAATAAGCATTACTGAAATCGCTTTTACTGCGATATCTTGCCCTCACTAGAGAGTTTAGGATCATCATTTGATTAGGAATAATTTTGACAACCTAAATTATTATTGCATTCCGGGCTGTAAGGTCCTCCAATGGCCTCATGCATTTCTTGTCCTTCTTTTCTTATGCAAACATTGGAGCTGCTGATGAAACTGCTTGTCATGCTATATTTCCTCCTTTCTCTTTTCCTCCCAGCTATATGGTCATGTCCACTCTCCATTGTTCTGGTACCTAATAGGTATGTATAGAGCACTGCTTTTTTCTTGGCAGTCGGTCTATCTTATAGTTGATCTGACTAAGGGGTAAGAAACCTTCCGGTATTTTGTTGGAAAATACTTCCCGCTGTTCACTCATCACATCTTCAGTCCTACTTACTTCTGCTCGGATCATGCTACTAGCAGGCATGCCAACAATTCGCACATTCTGTTTTGGAAACAGAATTGCTGACTTGCTACATTCTATATGCACTTGGTGTTTTTCTAGAAATGGTATCTTTATTAGAGTCTTGTATTTCGCTACATTACCCGCCAATATCGTAGTTTCTCATGCACTCAACCTTCCAACCAATATGTTGACAGTACATTCTTTATGACCTTCAGATTGTGATTCTTTCATAGCTAGGTGTATTCTGATAGGTGTCTTTAAACCCTGATAAGGAATTCCATATATAGTCACAAAGGTAGTGTTAAGTAGGTTGGCTCCTATTGATCCTGTAGCGCACAGGACTCCGGCTTCTTTGCCATTGATATGCATTGTTCATTCGAGTGCATCATGAGGTTTAACATTTGCTGGTTTAGCACCCATCGCGAGGATTTCTTCTTCTTCCTCTATTTCCATTCCGTTGATAAACATATCCTCTGCTATATTTTCCTGTTCTGCTCTATTGAAGATAACTTCCTTCCTCCTATTTGCCTTGCCCTTGCATTTGTCTTTGTCATCTTTGTTGGGACAGTCTCTTGCTAGATGCCCTTTGCCTCCACAAGTATAACAAAGACCCTGTTCCTTTCATTCCTTAGGCCTCCTGTGAGGGTTGTTGTTCCTCTTTCGGTTTTTCTTCCATTCTTCTTGTTTGCTAGTGAACTCTTTGGCTTGTTTCTCGAACCTCTCTTTCCCATGAGCACCTGTGCATTTTAGGATAGCATCTATGGTCTCTGTATTTTCAATTAGTTCTGTGACAGTGTCTGTTGCAGCATACTGTAATTCCACTTCCTGTCATGACCTAGGGTCCATGCTCTTGAAAATCCGTTGAATGAAGGCATAATCGCTGATTGTGTTTGCAGGTAGGCATGATTGAAACATTAGTAAATCGGTTGCTGTGGCTGATATTCTCAGCATCTTGCCATTATATACTTGCTTGATTTCATGGACTTTGCGGAAGGTATTGCCTTTGTGTTTTGAAGATTGGAATCTTTCCCGTAGAAACCTAACAAGGTCTTCTCTAGTCATGTCCTTACCAATTTCTGCAGCTGCTTGGAAAGCTGCTTCTCGACCTCGTCTCTCACGATAGAGGATCCAATAGTTTCCTACTCCAGGCTCGCTAGTTCCTAGTCCATTCAGGCATAGATATAACTGTACTGTATTATACCAATTATCGAATGCTTCAGGATTGAGCTCATCTCCATCACCAGTAAACTCATTAGGTAGTTACCTTGATACTGAGTTTAGGTATAACAACTGAGTTAGGCCTAGATGTCTGTGGTCTAGGAACATCTGGTCGCGTGGACCCGGGCCCCTAGGGTCCTGCTACTGATGCAAGGTGGCCTGATCCTTCGCTACTATCTGAGCTATCTGGATTGTTGCCTAGTGGTGCACAAATGTTAGGCATATGGAAAACAGAGACAAAGTACACAGACCTCACAGTAGAGTAATTGCGCACAGACCCTCGATTTTCCAGAGTGCCAACATGCCCCTCTAGGCCCCCTATGGGGCCTGCATGTCATTAGGGAGATTTCAAAAGTTGCATCTTATAACTAAAATGTCAGATCAATGAAGCCCACTGCATCACATCATATACAGCACTAATGTCAGTCCGACTACATGCTGTTCATGGGATATATGAGAGGGGACCTTTGGCGACATCCTGAAAGTAGAATGGAAGAAGTCCACGGGAGGTGCATTGAAATAGCAGACTCCAAAGTTAGGCTTCCTAAACTATGGGCCCAAAGTGATGGGACGTTTTCTGTGAAATACTCTAAGAGGATGTCCCAGTAGCAGAGGCTATTAAGGACATACATCATCCAACCATACCCTTCTGAGATCAGCGGCAGGTTGATTGGTCCTAGTAATAGGACCCTTCTATGGAGGCCAGTGGACCAAGGGAAGCACGCTCAGAAAGGAAGACCTAGATAAGATGGAGATCCTTAAGATGTTGACATGTTGGACTCAGACTTGCAATTGGCCCTAGGTGGCCTAGCATGAACTTGATCACTTGATGACCAAAGAGACTACTGATATAATAGTCAATAAGATTAGAGTAAAATAATAGTCTATGCGGACAACTTAGTTGGAGGCTGCTGTTTTGCTTAACAAATAACACAGTCATCTCAGCTGAGGAATACCATTGGGTAACTGTAAACGGGTGTGATAAGTTTCAAGGTCAAATGGTCCTCACACTTATCCGATTCTGGACATTTGCGTATTAAAATTAGAGTGGTACCTGGAGGGTATAGTAGTTACAAGTTGTCCATGAAGACTCAGATATACGTGATAAATATCTAAGTGCTTCACGAGCTTTACTAACAACATCAAGTGATGGAGAAGAGATCTTATCAACATAATATTGTTCTACACTCTAAATTTTCACCTTACCTATTTTATCGAGATGAGCCTTCCTCGACAGATTCTCAAATCCAAGATTTTGGCCTATGTCACTCAGTTATATACTTGAGTTTGGCGTCTGCCTAATAAGGAGGTACTCAGGTACCTGTACGCTTTCTTGGAGATTTTGTGTATCTTCTGGGGGTAGTAGGTGGCGCTTCTGTTACTTGTTGTGGTGATTCTCCTGTGGATTGTGGTGTAGTGTCACTAGCTAACTGCCTAGCAGCCACGTCACTGGCGGCTAGCCCCTTTGCTGGAGTCTTGGTGAACTACCCTTTGCAATCCCTAGTGCGTTGTTAGGAACCTTTCTTAGGGGCCTTGCCATTGCTTATTCCTGAAAGGTCCTCTATCTTGATAACTTGCTGAAGATAAAAAAATGTAACTACCTCAGCAGGGATGTGATTGACTTATTGTTAATAGAGTTTGTTCCTTACCGAAAGTAGCAGCTAGTAAATCAAAGTTCTGAGACTTTAACGGACCACATTAAATAGACTTCTTACTGTATTGGTATTATTGAAGTCTCTGCAATGTTGTGTGAGCCTCAAACTAAAGATACTCGAAGTGAATTGAAGAAAGTAACTGTTCCATCCTGTAACCGCCTGTCGGGAGATACGGTAAACGTGCGGTTAATGGGCCTTGTTGGATACCAAGGTGGTAACTAGCTAATCAAAGTCCGGCAGCTTGAGCTGAGGTGCTTGAATAGACTTCTAACTATATCGCAACTACTGAAGTCTGCGCGATGTTTGGTGGATCTCAAACTAAAGATTCTTGAAGCGAACTGATGAGAGTAGCTGTGCAACCAAGTATATTGAAAAAATCTGTCTGGCGAAGTCTGCTTCTTCTAATATGAAGAATCGCAGTAGTTTAAATACACTTTCCTAGGCTTACCCGGAGCCGTACTTCCTTCAACACATAAAACTCCTAAACGGTAGCCTTTAAAATCAACATAAAACATATAAAATATCAAACCAATACTCAAAATCAAATATAAAATATAGAGAGTATCGAACTGATACTCAAAACCAAACATAAAACATATAGAGTATCGAACCGATACTCAAAACCAAATATAAAACATATAGAGTACGGAACCAATACTCAAAACCAAACATAAAACATATACAGTATCGAACTGATACTCCAAACCAAACATAAGATATATAAAGTATCAAACCGATTCTTGGGGTTGAGGCACATCTTGTTTCCTGAAAGAAAATCAAAACTCAAAGGGATCAACAGGTACCTGAAAATCTTAAACTAGTAACTAGTACCTGTTACATCCCGAAAACACAATAAAACCTTTATTTCCCAAATATAATAAGAAAATCCCTAATCCTCACTATCATAGTAAGAATTAAAATAAGGATCCCAAAAACGTTTATGAACTGGGAGTACATCTGAACAGCTCTCAAAGCCATCCTTAGTAGGAGAATAACACATAGGAATAAACCCAGAAAATACAGTAGGAAACTCATCTGCTGGGATGTTATCTGTCCACCATGCCAGAACCACATCCATCGCATGATTTAATCCTTCTACTGGTTCCCAACTATTCACATGTACTGGATATCCTTTCCAACTAACCAAGAACTGTCCCTTTCCATATCATTCCCTGTACTCGAGGACTGATTGAACTTTCCATTCCTGTTCTTTGTTGTTGAGAATGGCTTCTAGTTACGCGAATTCTCATCCTGGGAATCGGAAATCATCATTAAGATGATAAGGTTTGACTACCGAACAATCGACTACTCGTTTCTTTCGTCGGTAAATTCTTGCATCCATGCTAACCATATAGTTCCAGGTGTATTTGTCAAATTTGAGTACTGTGAAAGCCTCTCACTAATGTGATTTTAGTTGCCGAGATCTGCCAGATTTCGTCGCAAACTGGTCTCCAAAAACTATAATCCTTTCCCCAATCTCGACAGGTTTGTGTGAGTTCCTGCTCATAGCTGCCACTATGCTTGATCTTGCTCTAGCCAACTGTAATGCTTGATATGCCGCATTTCTGATCTCCTGGTATCGATTGTAGTAATCATTGGATGTGGGTACTGTTGTAGCATTGACTTTATAGGTATCGCATAGTTCGTATTCTCGTCCATACACAGCTTTGTATGGGGACATACCAATAGTATTGGAGTGACCTGCATTGGAGTAAACTGTCACTTCAGGGAGAGAAGTAAGTCAGTTGCACTGGTGGGCATTAACAACATTCCTTAATACTATTTTCAGTTCTCGAATCTTTCTTTCCGCTTGTCCATTGGTCTGGTGGTGGAGAGGTGTAGCCATAATGTGTTCAACTCCTATCGTCTGTAATGTTTATTTCCAAAACCGGGAGGTGAACTGAGGGTCAGCATCACTAACAAGAGAAGCAGGTATTCCACAGAGTGCGAAGGTATGGTGTGCGAGCAATTGCATTGTCGAAATTGCAGTAGCATTCACTGATGTTGGTATCAGCCAGCTGAAACCAACCGCTCTGTCCACTTCTACTAATACAGTGTCATGTCCTCTCAGTTTAGTGAAAGGCCCCATGAAATCAATAGGATAGCTTGAAAATATCTCGTGCGGAAAGGGAAATGAAAGGGTATTTCCTGTGAGTAGTGTCGTACTTTCTCGGTTCAGTTGGCATATGTCACACTGCTGGACATAGTCTTTGAAATCCTTCCTTATCCCCGGCCAGTAGATGTATTATGTCGCATACCGGAGATTTCGATCTGTACTATGGTGTTCTTTATTATGTATCTCCCCTACCATCAGCTCTCTTAGCGATTCTCCATTTATTACATGACCTTTGGGAATGTATAGACAATCTTCTCCTCCTCTTGTAGTAGCGTAGGGTAGACCGGTGCATATTCTGTAATGTTACATCATTCCGTTTCGTGACGTGTGGTTGGAATCCTTCGCTAACTGATAGATAGCATCATTTGTATATACTTTAACCATCTGTTCCCTGCAAATATTCTTCATATCATCCACTCCTTCGATAATATCCCTTTTGTCCAACACCCTTTCTAATATTATTACCTCCTCCTCATCAGGTATTTCATAAACCTTGTAGAGCTCTCGTATCTCGTGAGGTAGGGAAGGTGGTTCCACTACCAGAACCTCGTTTAGGTATGCGAGAGGTCATCCATAGAGGGGCTCATTTTGGAGATACTCAGGGTACTCAGGATTGTAACTTTTGGTAGGGGGGGAGCCACATCCTAATACCCTTTTGACGCACTCCTTGATGGCTTAGATATCGAGGTGGGGGCGTAGTGAATGGGTATCTCTATTGCTGTAATCATCATTGGTGTTGGGTGGAGTTTCAATAACTGGCGAACTACTGCAGTGGGAGCCAGCATAGATCCTTGTTTTAGGTTTCAATTTTTCGTGGTCAGGGCAGAAGGATATATTGCAGAATGCCCAATGCGTTGATGCATGTTCAAGTTCCTCCTCACTCCTACCACTGGTATAACTTCGATGGTCTCCCCAATCATTTAAGGGTTTTCTATTTCTGTAGTCGTTGGCATCCAGCTGTGCTTGCTCCAGGCTGCGGTCACTTCCACATTCTAAACGAGCACTGATGTGCTCAACTGTGAGGGTTTCGAATCGAGACATTCCGCGTTTGATAGCGCGTTCTTCAGAAGAAAGAAAAGATGAAATAGGTGAGGAGATAGAGGAATCATCTTCTGATGTGGGATCATTTGTAGTATGTGGGGAATCATTATTTTTATCATAAAGATGGGATAATGCATTGGCTGAATACTTCCACTTTCCTGGTTGGTAGGCTATTTCGGTATGATGTTTCCCAATGAACCCTCTCCATCGTAGCTGTTTTTGGGTGGGTGTTCTGCTTGTCTTGAGGTACGTTAGAGGTAAATGATCTGTGATGATAGTAAACTTGCTTCCTGCAAGTATGTGGTGGAATGCTATCAGTGCATCCACTATGGCTAGTGCTTCCTTGTCGGTTATGCCATAATTCATTTGGGCATTGGAGAATTTCCTGCTATAAAGTGATACTGGTCTGGCATTCTAGGAGGTTTCTCCTTGTCCTACCCATGCTCCTACCCCTCTGTTGGATGCATCGGTTATCAACCATATTGGAAGTGACGAATCATATTGTAGTGGTTTCATAACCTCATATTTTGAAACAACTCGCTTAACATTATGCATGGCTTGGTCTTGGGTGGCGGTCCACCCAAATTCTGCCATTCAGGTGAGCACCGTTAATGGTGAAGTAATGGTTGCAATGTGTGGCCAAAACTGACTGATATAGTTAACCGTTCTTAGAAATTCCGGTAACTGTTTCTTGGTCTGTGGCGCAGTGCATTCTTCGATCTTCGCTATCGTTTCCGGTACTGGTGAGAGTCCTTCGTCATTGATAATATGGCCTAGCACTTCTATACTCGTGGCGAAGAATTCTGATTTCTTCCTGCTTGGATAGAATCAAGCTTCCTTTAACTTTTCACAAATCCGGGATATATGTTTCTAGTGTTCAGACTCTGTATTAGAAAATATGAGTATATCGTCAATATACACCCACATACAACATCCTAAATACTCGGCGCATAGATCAGTCATTATGTGCATAAAGGTTTCTGGAGCATTCGTACCTCATTGTAACATTACTCAGCTAACGAAACATCCAAATGGTGTTTTGAAAGCATTCTTGCTCACATCCTGTCGTTCTCCACTCATTTGAAAATACACATTGCTAAGATCTATTTTGCTGCAGTATCTTGCCCTTGCTAGAGCATCGAGTATCATCATTGGGTTTAGAATGGTCTTAATGTCCTTGATTGTAATCTCATTATTGGCCGTGAGGTCTACCAATAGCCTCAGTCGTTCCTTGTCCTTTTTCTCCTGCTCAAACATGGGTGCTGCTGATGAAACTGCTCATCGTTTGATGATTCAAGCTTTTTCTTTTTCTCTTAGCCCTATGTTCATATCTGTTGCCCATCGTTCCAGTATCGAGTAAGGAGGTAAGGAGCACTGTTCCTTTCCAGAGTAAAGGTTTATCTCATGGTTTATTTTCTTCAAGAGTGGTAAATCTTCTGGTGTTTTTTCGTGAAATAGTTCTGAGTGTTGGTCCATGACATCTTTAGTGATAATCACTGCTGCTCGGATCCTGCCACTAGTAGGTGTGCAAATAATTCGAACATTCTGTTTAGGAAACAGGATAGCTCGTTTGCCACACTTGATTTACGCTTGGTATTGTTCGAGAAAAGGCGTTCCTATTCGTGCATACTATTTTGCTAAGTTGCCGACCAAGATCCTAGTTCTTGGTGTGCTCGGCTTTCCTGCTGATATGTGGACTGAACATTCTTTATGTCTCTCAGATCGCGATCCTTTCAAGGCTAGGTGTATCCTAATCGATGTCTTGAATTCCTGCTCAGGAATTTCGTGCTTGGTCACAAATGTAGCGCTAATCAGATTTGCTCCTATTGATCTGGTATCACACAGGACTCTTGCTTCTTTGCCATAGATGTGCATTGTTCCTTCGAGAGCGTCTTGAGGTTTGACACTTGTCAGTCTAGCAGCGATCGCGAGAATGTCTTCTTCTTGTTCTTTCCCCACCTGCATCCCATTTGTGAACACATCTTCCGCTATTTGTTCCTGTTCTACTCTATTAGAGGTGACTTCTTTCTTCACCTTACCTTTGCCTTTGCCTTTGCCCTTATTGTCTTTGCTGGGACAGTCTCTTGCTAGATGTCCTTTTCCTCTACAGGTATAGCAGAGACCTTTTTCCTTTCATTCCTTAGGTTTGATGTGGGGCTGGTTGTTCGATTTTCTGTTGTCCTTCTGTCCTTCTTATTAGGAAATGAATTCCTTTGCTGGTTTCTCGAACCTTTACTTCCCATAAGCGCCAGTCCTCTTTAAGATAGCAGATATGCTTTCCTCATCTTGTATAACTTCCATAATAGTATCTGTTTCAGCATATAGTAATTCCGCTTCTTGTCATAGTCTCAAGTGTATGCTCTTAAAGAACTGTTGAATGAAAGCATAGTCGCTTATGGTGTTTGCAGGTAGACATGATCGGAACATCAGCAAATCAGCTACTATCATTGATATTCTCTGTATCTTGCCATTATACACTTGGATGATTTTGTGGAACTTGCAATAGGTATCATCTTTCTGTTTCGAAGATTGAAATCTTTCTCGTAGCAATCCAACAAGATCTTCTTTGGTCATGTCTTCACCGAAATGCTCAGCCGCTTGAAAAGCTGCTTCTTGAGCTCGTCCTTCACAATATAGGATCATATAGTTTCCTCCTCCAGCTTCGCTAGTCCGTAGTCTATTGATACGTAGATATAACTGTACTGAATTATACCATCTAACGAATGCTTCTGGTTTGAGGTCATCTCCTTCACCAGTAAACTTGCTAGGCGAAGGTACTTTGATACTGAGTTTAGCAGTAACGACTGGGTTAGGCCTGGGAGTTGGTGGTCTTTGGACTTCTGGTACTAGGGCTCTGGACCATGAGGGTCCTGCTTCTGAAGCCATGTTGTCTGATCCTTTGTCGCTATCAGAGCTATCTGGATCGTGACTTGGTGATGCTGGAGGTACTCAGGTACCTGTGTCCTTTCGTAGGGATTCTGGGTACCCTCTGGGGGTCGTGGTTTGTGGTTCCAGTAGTTGTTGTGATGATTCTCCAGTTGATTGTTCAGCAGTATCTTTGGCCAACTGCGTAGCAGCTACCTCGCTTGCTGCCTGCTCCGATGTGGGTGTCTTCGTGAACTGTCTTTTAGAACCCCTCATGCACTCTTTAGAACATTTCTCAGGGGCCTTGGCCTTACTTGATCGTGGCACGCCTTCTATCTTGATAACTTGTAGAAGTGAAAGAAATGTATTGGCCTCTCAGGAGATACGGTAAATGGGAGGTTAGCGAGCCTTGCTCTGTACCAAGGTGGTAACTAGGAAATCGATGTTCGGAGGCTTTAGCCGAGGTCATTGAATAGAGTTTTAACTATATCGCAACTACAAAAGTCAGCGAGATGTTTGGTCGACCTCAAACTGAAGATTCTTGAAGCGAACTAAAGTGCGTAACTGTTCAACTAAGTGTATTGAAAAACTCTGTCTGCCCAAGTCTGCTTCTGTTAGGCATATGGAAATCCGAGACATGTGCACAGACCAATGGTAGGGTAACTGCACACAGATCCTCGATTTACCGGAGTGCCAACACACCCCTCCAGCCCCCTTATAGGGCCAACATGTCATTAGGGGGATTTCGAGAGGTGCGTCCAATAACTAAATTGTCACATCAATGAAACCAACTTGATAACACCATATACGTCGCTACCGTTCGGCTGACCGCATGTTGTTCACGGGTTATATGGGAGGGGACCTTTGGCAACATCTGGAAAGTGGAATGGAGGAAGTCCGTCGCAGGCACAATGAGATAGTAGGCTTGTAAGTTAGGCTTCCTAAACTAGCGGCTGAAGTTGACCGGACGATTTTGGCGAAATACTCTAAGAGGATATTCCAGTCGTGAGAACTATTAGGGATACACCAAATCCACCTATACCCTTCTGAGATCAGCTGTAGGTTAGTTGGTCCTAGTAATGGCACCCCTCTATGGGGCCGGTGGACCACGGGCAAGCAGGGACAGAATGGAAGACCTAGATAAAATGGAGCCCCTGAAGTGGTTGCCACATTGGACATGGACTTGCGATTGGCGCTAGGTGGCCCAGCATGAACCTGATCACTTCATGACGGAAAAGACTACTGGAATGATAGTCAACCAGTCTAAAGTAATATAATAGTCTATGCAGATATCTAAGGTGGAGGCCGCTGTTTGGTATAACAAATAGTGCAGTCATCACAATGGCAGATTACTATTCCGCGTCCGTGAAAGGGTGTGATAAGTTTCAGGGTCCACTGGTGTACGCACTTATAAGATTCTGGATGTTTGCATATTAAATCCAGATTGGTACTTCAAAGGCATAGTAGTTAGAAGTAGTCCACGAACACTCAGACATAGTATATAAATATCAAAGTGCCTCCCGAGCTTTCCAGACATCATCAAGCAATGGAGAAGAGATCTTATCAATATTAAATTGTTTACATCATAAAGCTTTACTTTACCTTTCCCTTATCGAGATGAGCCTTCCATGACAGATTCTCCGAACCAAGATTTTGACCTACGTCACTCAGTTCTACTAGAGATCGACGTCCGCCTAACTGTATATTGATAGTTCTCCTGTTTCCTAAGCTCACTATATGACCTACGAGTTTACTTCAAACTCCACCCTCAGCTCAGACTTCAATTACGTTTTCGAAGCACCTTACGGTTCCATCTACCTTCACACATTCGCAGAAATCTTGGACATTGAGCTACTCGAAATCGAGGCAGAGTTCACACAGGAACCTTCCTGGTTCATAGTACCTTTCAGGATCCCAATCAGGGATCAATTCAATTGCATATATTGCACCTAGTATGGACCGGGCTTCGAGTGGAGTTCCAACAAGTCTGAAAACCTTGTTGAGTGGAGTACCCAGTACTCCAATAACAAGAAACCAGGCACAGCTATCTGGGAGCTAGACATCCCCTCGGCCTTGGCCTAAAACCATATATATGTACTACAAGTACATTTTGAACCTTGAGAAAAAGGAAATCCACGTTCTGAGTTCAGAATCAGACCAACCAAACCCTTTTATACCTACACCTCTAGAATACCTCAGATGTTGGATACCCTACATACGATTCCTTAAACCCTTTAAAGGATATCAGGAACTCTGGTATGAAGTGCCAGTAATCACTCATCCAGGGCTATTAGAGCAACTAGCCTATCTGGAAAGTATCACAATGGCTGAGATACCTCAAGATCTGAAAAAGAGAATCACGGCAGGAGAACCTATGGATACCCAATCCTATACGACAGAAAAAACCGCTGATTCGGCCAGATGGAGTCCTTCCCGATCAACACCTCAGGAGCCAACATTCCAAAGAGGGCATGTACCCACTCATCGATCCTCTAGTGTTGCAAGTACACATCGGATATCACGATCCTCCATGCCAAAACCAGGAGGAGACTATGCTGCAAATTTGGCAAGGTTGGCTACCCACCTAGGGATAACATTGGGTTGAATAAGGCAAGACATAGACACCTCGCTTGACCAAGCCAATATCACCTTCAAACATCTGCAGGGAGCTACACAAGATAATAAGATAAAACTGCTCAAGGTTCAACAGCGAGTCACTGAAGGACAAGATGTCCACGATAACACTATTGTCTTCTGCGTAATGTAGCTGGCAGGCATGGAAAGCGAAGTTAAGGGGATCGAAGAGGAGATGCTATAGGAAGTGGCAAAGAAAATAGATGCCCAAGATAGGTGTCAACAGGAACATGAAGAGGTAACTACGAGGTTACGTGGGACACTCGGGCAAGAACGGCATGGGGCATTAGCCCGAGATCAAATGTTGGAACCGATGGTCATCAACCTGAGGGCAGAATTGCTAGAATGCCGAAATCAAAGTATCATGTGGGAAAGAGAAGTTAACTGTACCCTAGGATAAATGCGCCTAGTTCAAACTACTTGCCAAGTGGAGATTTGCGGGTCACCAGACCAGCACCAGCAACAGAATAATGAGACGAACAACACCCTAAAGTTATAAACGTCGTCTATAAATAGGATGTTGGCCACGGCACCAAGTCATAAAGCGGCGGGGCCCGCACTCTTACCCGCCGTGCAGGAAACTTATGACGAAGAATACTACGCTCCGCCTACATGCAGAGAGAAGGGGAAAGGCAAGGAAGCCGCGGATCCATCCCCCTCAGGTGCCCACGGAGGTGACCCTGGAGATCCTAGTGACGATGATGATGACGACGAAGAGAGAGGAACAAGGAGAGGAAGTCCTAGTCCGGGCAGCTGAGGAGAGACACCAGAGCAGTTTGGTCTGGCAGAGATGGTTGCCAATGTGATGGCGCTAAATATAATGCGACCATCAGAGCCACCCCCATTCTTAGAGCATAAACCGGAACAAGATATATATGTCTAGATTCTACAATGCACCTACTATTTTGAAAGAAACCCACAGATCTTGGACGATGCCCGGGAACGAGTTATATATACACTCAGTCGTACGAGAGGAAACATAGTACTTCCTTATACCATTTGGTACCAGAAGGCTATGGACAGACTTCAAGGGGAAACCCAGCAGCCGGAGCTGGCTACGTGGACTGGCTTTGAACATGATATGATTAAGGGATTTGTCCTGGTGGAAGCCGAAAGACTAGCACTTCAAGCCATGAAGCTAGTTGTGCATGAAGGTAGCATCGAACGTTATCTTACGGTCATTCATAACCATAACATTCGTGCATGCATGACCGGGGAGTCCTGGAGGCTGGAAGTCGAAGATAAACTGCTAAAACAAATTCTCCCTTGGTTGTTGGACTTACCCTATACCACAGATCAAGAATAAGAAGAGGCACCTAGGCTATATGGACGGTCCGAAGAAGAACCTTTCGCTAGAGAAAGAATTGGGCGAGACAAACTGTCCACACCTAAAGTAGTCCTAGAGGTCAAAAGGGAAGACCGACAGGACTCTAGACCTAAGCGACAAAGGGGTAATAAACCTGATGTCGAGGGAGGTGGAGCCCCACCACGCAAGGGGAAAAGGGGTAACGAGCCTGAAAAGCTAAGGAAGAGGTTAGGCGCTGTGATGAAAACCACCCACTCAAACTTCGACCAAGCTCATACCAGTATCCCGCAGAGTGTGATAGATACTCAGAGGAGGGACGCAGATTGTACATGTTGTAGAAAAAAGAACTACAACCAGGAAACATGCTGGGGAGATGTCCATATATCGGCAGCAACAGTCAGCTCAAGAGCGATAAAAATGGGAACTCAGCGAGCAAGATCGGCTAATGTAAAGTCTAAATTAGCTCGCAGAGTGGCTACTGTCCAGATCCCAGCCCGAGTAAATAAGATCTGGGAACTGGGGGATGACGAAGAACTGACATAACTCAGTTCATTGGTACCAAGGCCGACGGTGTTTGGGTATTCAGTGTCCAGATAGAGCTGGAATCCAAATAGGAACCCCCTTTGGTTGGGGTGTATTGGGTACCGACCACGACGGAGATCAGGTAGTCCGTGTGCAGTTACAGGAGTTGAAACTCCAAATGATCAAGGCGGCACGAAGCGAGGCTCTCCTTTCAGGATCACGCAAGTAGGCTCTAAGTGAAGGGACCCCATGAGAGACTTACGAGCTCGAACACAAGAATCAATATATAGAGTCTCGATTGAAAAAGAGGGTAGTCAAGATGCCCACATGGCCTGGGAGCCAATAGTACGAAGTTCCTCAAGTTACCTAGTGGTTACCTACTACCCATGTACAAGCATATTACTATACTGAAGATGTTGGGACATCGCAATGCAAGATCTACCTGATAACAATATAAGACAAGAGGACAACCGATGCAGGCCGTTCCACCTACCACATAATTCTGAGTCGTATGATATGTATGTACTATCTTGCCTTCTGGCCAGAGTGTGGGGTCGGGATGTACCGCATTGGTGCGCAAGGGCCCGGCTGCGGGCGCTGGATGGATAACCGCAACCTGAAGGGAAAGGATTCTGTAAAAGCGGGAACCCCACACCAGGGGAGTAAAATGGCTAATAACTGCCCAAAAATCTGCTATGAGCCTAGGTTTCGCATGTCGGGAGAAGGCATCCAGCCTGAAAACTGGTCGTGCGCAATTGCCTATCGGTGAAACGCCGCTTGGTATGTAGACCCAGATTATTAGAACTAAAGAGTTACTAGTTTGTCTGCGGGGACCTCAATGGTCATAAGTATGTGGGCATAGTAACAAACATCTTGTTACCTACATCCAACACCAATGATGCCTAAATGAAAGAACCAAGAAAATCTTATCCGCGATAAGCGTGGGGAGTTAGATGCTCCAAAACCAAAATGATACAACTGGCCGCAGGAGATCGCTTACCTCCATATACATGATAAGTGATACAAAGTTAAAGTCTTATTAGACTTAGGATCTAATGTGTTCCTTATCAATAAGGACCTAATTGAAGACATTCGGGTTCCTATGGTAGAACACAACAATGCAGTTGATATCTTAGGCTTTGACGGATAATGAGCCACCTCAGGAGAGAAGTGTTATACCCTTCCTATAAAGTTGGCACTAGGAAGAAACAGTCACATTTCTGAAGTGTCTTGTGAAGTGGCTAAAGCAGGTCACTATGTAATGATAATTCCTTTTGGTTGGTGGCATCACGAACACCCTGTGTCTCATATAGAAGATGCAGAAAATAGAACCTTCTCTTCAAAATGTTGTGAAAACTGTATGGAAGAAGATAAAGAGATAGCGGCTATATTCGAATACAACGAATCAGTCGCTTGAGATCCTAATGCATGTCGTATTGGATGAATTGGAACTATCAAAAATATGGTGGAACTCGCGTCATTATAAAAAGAATACTGTCAGTACAACCATTTGTTTGAAGTTCAGACAGCAGAAAAATTAGCCCCAAGAGGAAGTTTCGATCATGAAATCAAGTTGATTGCAGGATCAACTCCCCCCTGGGGACCGATATATCCACTATCAGAAAAAAAACTGAAAGCATTATGAGAATACTTGGAAACCATGATCAAGCAGGAAAGATCATGCAGAGTCAATCACAGGCAAGAGCACCAATATGATTCGTCCCAAAACCAGATGGCCGACTACGTTTAGTTGTGGACTATTGAAATCTGAACAAGATCACGATCCTCAACATGTATCCTCTTCCATTAATGTCCGAACTTTGCAACCGAGTAGCCAGCGCAAAGATCTACACCAAGTTAGATCTTAAAGACGGTTACTAGTTGATTAGGATTAAGGAAGGTGATGAATGGAAGATGGCATTCCGTACAAGATACGGACAATATGAATATGAAGTTATGCCTTTTGGATTGGTCAACGCTGCGGCCACTTTCCAACATATGATGAACCAAGTTCTCCAGGGATACCTTGATGTTGGAGTTGTATGTTACCTTGATAATATTCTCATCTATTCAAAAAATGAAAAGGAACATATCGTAGCAGTTAAAAGAGTTTTACAAAGTCTAGCGGACTTTCAATTAGCGATTTCACTAGAAAAAATCGACATTCCATGCCACGGAAGTAGAATTCCTCGGCTATATGGTAGTGGTTGATGGGGTGTCATTGAGCACCCGAAAGGTGGAATCCATAATGGTCTGGAAAGCACTTAAGTCATGTAGAGAAGTACAAGTCTCCGCAGGATTTGCAAACTTCTACCGACGATTTATAAAAAGGTTCCCAGCTATTTGTAAGCCAATAACCAAGACATTAAAGGGAAATCCTAAGAATTTTAAATAAGGAGTTGAACAGAATACTGCTTTCGAAAAACTAAGGTACCGATTCACCACAGCCTCCATACTCCCCTACTTTTTCCCAGAAACAGAGATGGTAGTAGAGACAGATGCTAGCGATTTTGCACTTGGCTGTGTGCTTTCCCATTACTTTGAGAAAAGGTTACACCCAATAGCGTTCCATTCCAGAAAATTAAACTCTGCGGAGTGTAATTACAAAATTGATGATAAAGAGCTTCACGCGATTCTCAAAGCCTTTAAGGAATGGAGACACTACTTGATCAGGATGGAAAAAGCTGATTACAGATTTTACCAACCATAAAAACCTGCAATACTTCCTTACGTCAAATGTCTGGAGTGGCCGTCATATTCGATGGGCTCAGAAGTGGGTAGAATACAATTTTCGTATTGTATACCGAACAGGCACCAAGGGCGGAAAGCTTGATGCACCAAGCAGAGTGCCGGAGTACCATTCTGAGGAGGGGGCTACGAATCGCGAACAGAAAACTGTATAGGAAGCAAGTTTCTTGGTATCACTGGTAGCGAGATTAGGCGATGAAGGAGAAGACTAGGATGGAGACAAAGATTTGGATTTGGAACCTCGAAGAGGAGGAACAGAACCCGTTATTAGGGTCAAGCGATTGAGCAAAAAGGCATACTTACCAACGAAGGACGCAGGAATGGCGGCAGGACATGACCTGTACACTATTGAGGATGACATTGTCCCGCAATATGGACAAGTATTCATAAGGACGGGTATAGCCGTAGGGCTACCCCAAGGAACTTACGGAAGAGTTGCTTCAAGAAGCAAATTAGTGGTCCGGAGTGGAATCTCCACCGGCGCCAGAGTAATCGATGCTGATTACACTGGTGAGCTCATGGTCGTACTATTCAACCACAAAAATAAGGACTGCCAAAAATGAATGGACGATCGCATAGCCCAGCTGGTAGTAGAAAAAGTCAGCACTCCTGACATGATTGAAGTAGACGACTTGGAAGAGACGGAACAAGGAACAGCGGGATTTGGAAGCACCAATATTGTAACAAGATCCTTGATCGTCAAGAAACAGGCACCTAGCATCAGCTACCTACAGGCATAGGCTAAAGACAATGAACATTGGTATGATATGTCAGAAATACCTGAAAAGGCTCTAATGTCAAACGCGATAATCCTACAAAAGGGTATGAAGCAGTTCAATCCTGAATTCTTGAGTGAGATACAAGCAGCTATCATGACAGATGCTGTTAGGAGACAATGGATGGAACAACTTATTAGGTTATGAGATGAAGGAAACAATTTTCTCAAGAAGTAGACCTTGACCGACGATCAACTATACTATAAGCACAGACTATTGGTACCAGATAGTCAACCTCTATGCACCAAGATCGCAGAAGGATATCTCAGTGCAAAGGTTGCCGGACATTGTGGGCAAGAAAGAACTTGGGAAATAATCATGATGGACTTCTGCTAGAAAGGACTTGTGGCATCGGTCAACGATTACGTACGATCCTGCGATGAATGCCAACATAATAAGTCACCTAGACATGCTAAATACGGGTTACTGCAACCATTGCAAATACCCAATGCGGCATGGGCATCTATCTTAGTAGACTTTATCACTCAACTACCGGAGTTATAAGAGTGTACTCAGATAATGGTAGTAGTTGATCAGTTTACAAAGATGGCGCATTTCATCGGACTTCAGACCTCGGCTACAGCCAAGGATGTCACAAACGCATTCCTGAAAGAAGTATAGAGGCTACATGGCCTACCAACTAAAACCGTCTCGGACATGGACTCAAAGTTCGCAGGAGAATTCTGGGAATCTCTATGCAAAGCGCAGGCGATTAAGCGAAGAATGTCAGCAGCGTACCATCCACAGACTGACGGACAAACCAAATGAACCAACCTAGTGCTGAAAGGTTACCTTGGAAGTTTTGTCAACTATGATCAGGATGATTGGCATTAGCTACTACCACTAGCTGAATATGCCTATTACAACTCTGCAACCAATGTGCATGGGATGTCACCATTTCATGCAAACTACGGTTTCCATCCACAGACAGAGTGGATGAAGGAGCGAGAAGCTTAAAATCCAGGAGCAACCCTTTACGCGAATTGGATTAAGACGATACATGAACAGGCAAGAGGGTCACGAGAAAAGACATGAGAAGGAATGTTGAAATATTTTGACCAGAGAGCTCCACAACAGCCGGACTTCAAGATAGGGGACAAAGTAATGTTAAATGCTAAGAACATTCGCACCTGATGGAAATCAAAAAAGCTAATTGCGAAACCGATACAGACCCTTTCAAATCATGGAAAAATGCGGAGCCCGAGCTATCAAGCTTAACATATCCGACGGATGGAACACTCACCCCGTATTCCATGGCGCAGTATTAGAACACTACCGCATGTCAGTTCATGAGAATCGTTGGAAACCTACTTGAGAACAGGAGGACATTGACAGTGATCTACAATGGGAGGTTGAAAAACTAGTAAGTAGTGAGATCAATTGTTAGAGGAAACAAGTATGGTGCCGCTATCAAGAGAAGCGAGAACACTGGTACTTCGTTAAACGGCAAGGATGTTCAGAAGATGCGAACACATGGGAGCCTACTACCGGTATTTAAAACGCGGAGGAAATTGTGGAGAATTTTCATAATGAAAATCCAGACATGCCAGGAAGGGCAGAAGTAAGTTAGTGAGGAAAAGGTTTTCCCACAGTGGCAAAGTAAATGCGGGAGGTTTTTTACCCTGACCACACTGAGACTTAAAATGTATTTATGGGAAATCGTAAAAAGTTATAAAAAGGTATTTGAGGTGAAGCCTGGTAGGAGGGAGCTCATGTTAGGCATATGGAAATCCGAAACATGTGGACAGATCCATGGTAGGGTAACTGCGCACAGACCCTCGATTTACCAGAGTACCAACACCCCCCGCGGGTCCCCTTAGGAGGCCCCCACGTCATTAGTGAGATTTCGTGAGTTGCATCCCATAACTAAAATATCACATCAATGAAGCCCACTTTATAACACCATATACATCTCCGCTGTCTGTTTAACCACAGGTTATTCACAGGATATATGGAGTGGGACCTTGGGCGACATCTGGGAAGTGGAAGTGAGGGAATCCGTCGCAGGCGCATTGAGATAGCCGGCTTCAAAGTTAGGCTTCCTCAAATGCACGCTGCAAGTGACTGGACGTTTTGGCAAAATACTCTAAGAGGATATTCCAGTAGTGGGAACTATTAGGGATATACCAAATCCAGCGATACCCTTCTGAGATCAGCTGTAGATTGGTTGGTCCTAGCAATAGGACTCCGGTACAGAGGCCGGCGGACCAAGGGGAAGTGCGCTCAGAATGGAAGACCTAGATAAGTGGGAGCCCCTTAAGACGTTGACATGTTGGGTGCAGACTTGCGATTGGCACTGGGTGGCCCAGCAGGAACCTGATCACTTCATGACTGAAGAGACTACTGGAACGCTAGTCAACAAGACTTAAGTAATATAATAGTCTAGGCGAATATCTAAGTTGGAGGCAGCTATTTGGTATAACAAATAGCGAAGTCATCTCAACGGAGGAATACTATTCCGTGTCTGTGAAAGGGTGTGATAAGTTTCAGGGTCAAACGCTGTTCGCACTTATAAGATACTGGACGCTTGTGGATTAAAACTAGAGTGGTGCTTCAGAGGCATAGTAGTTAGAAGTAGTCCGCGAATACTCAGACGCAGGCTATAAATATCAAAGTGCCTCACGAGCTTTACAGACATCATCAAGCAATGGAGAAGAGATGTTATCAAAGTTAAATTGTTTACATCATAAATCTTTACTTTACCTTTGCCTTATCCAGCCGAGCCTTCCTCACCAGATTCTCCGAACAAAGATTTTGGCCTACGTCCTTCAGTTATACTAGAGATTGGCCTCCGCCTAATAGCTTCTTCTAACTAGAAGAATGGCAGTTCTTTAAATACACTTTCCCAGGCTTATCCAGAACCTTTATTCCTTCAACACATAAGACTCCTAAATAGTAGCCTTCAAAATCAACCTAAAACAAATAAAATATCAAACCAATACTCAAAGCCAAATATAAAACATATAGAGTATTAAACCAATCCTCAAAACAAAACATAAAACATATAGAGTATCAAACCAATACTCAAAACCAAACATAAAACATATAGAGTATCAAACTGATAGTTAAAAGCAAACATAAAACATATAGAGTATCAAACCGATACTCGAAACCAAACATAAAACATGTACAGTATCAAACCGATACTCAGGCTAGAGGCACACCTTGTTTCCTGAAACAAAATCAAAACTCAAACCGCACCAACTGGTACCTGAAAATCTTAAACCAGTAACCAGTACCAGTTACACACCCCGTATATTGAAAAATGACTCTGTCTGTCGAAATTTGCCTCTTCAAATATGAAGGAAAGCAGTTCTTAAATACGCTGATTAAGCTACCCTGAGCCTTGTATCACAAAACAAATAATAATCCGAAAGTGGTAGTCTTGAAACTGGTCAGAAAACTTACACATTATCAAACCCATTGTTGAAACCAATTATAAAACATATAGAGTATCCAACCGATACTGGAAACAAAACATAAAACATATAGAGTATCAAACTGCTACTCGGAACCAAACATATCACCGATAGAGAATCCAACCGATGCTCGAAACCAAACATAAAACATATAAAGTATCAAACCGATACTTGAATCCCAACATAAAACACATAGAGTATCAAACCGATATTATCAGTCCTAGAAACCCACCTCATTTCCTGCAACAATTTCAAAACACATACAGTATCAACCGCTACTTGAAATTCCTAGACCAGTAATCAGTCCCCATTACACCCTCCCTCTCCCCGCTGTCCTCTTTCACTTTTCACACATTGAGGCTTTCCCTCCCTTAGGTTCCTGCACTGCTTTCTGCTGCTAGTTCCGTCCTCTCTCTTCTCACTTAGCGAGGTCCTCCTCACTGTCAGTGACCAGTCACTTTCTATGCAACTGACAGTTGGGAATATGTTTCGCGGTATGCAAGGACTTCCAATAGCCTTTCGCACTCGATCTTGCCCCTCTCTTCCGTCAGTTTAAGCGATGGTATTCCATCAACTAAGTGGTACAATCTCTTGTAGAACAAAGGACTACACAAGAGATGTGGCAAGATGCGTCCCATCCACCTTGTGGGACTACGTAGTCAGACACGAATACAATTACCAACAGTTGACACCGTTGCATTCGGTTTCCCGCACCTTGCTCACAGTTAGATCTGCTGGCATCCTACTGCTACACTGTAATTACTTAGCATCCTCTGAACATTACTTCCTGAGGCTCACTGCCTCGATTGCGTTGGTCCCCATACCTTGCCATGGGTTGTTGCTTCCCTTGGGCTCTCACTTTCAGTCTCCCTCCACCTCTTGCCAGATTTATCCCTTTGGCCTACAATACAATTATCCTAGGGGGCTTGGAAATAGCACAGCTCCATCTTTGGGGGTAACTTTTCTCTTGTGTGATCATCACTGTCGGGTTGTGGGGTTTCCTTTATTTTGCTGATCTTGGGGGATTTTCTTTTCTTATCCCAATTGTTTGTGTATACTACAAGTTTGTTGGACGGTGGAGTTTTTTTTCGACCACTCAGGGTCTGTTTCCATTGGCGTCATGTTCCCAGGACCACCTGTGGGTTCTGTCTGCCAGTGAGTGTTTCTGTTTGGGCCTCATTGACACTTTTTCTTCTGACTGCTCAGGTGCTGGCATAGGGGTGGAGGTGAGTGCATCTGCCTTAGCTTGCACTGCATGTGGATGGTGTACCTTAAATACTGAATAAAATTGAAGAAAAAATAAAAATAAAAAAAGTGAGAATCTTTGTGCGGAATATTGGTCGCTAGGCGGCCGGGTGGCAGCAATGATAGAGAGGTGAGTGGCTCAAGCACTCGCGTAGGTTGCGGCTCTTGTTGATGCCCGCAAGCTGGTCATAGGCGTAGCGGCTCTTAATCTTGTGTTACATAGTGGCTCGTTTGCCACTTTAGCCCGCCTTTCTTGTCACCCATCCCCCTCCATCTCAGACTCGCGCTGCAACCAGAAATTCGCTGCTTCTAGTCCTTCATACTTCTGAGCCGGGAGCGAACCCGGATTATAAGTGGAGGAAGTCGGGCTGGAGTGGGGACGCGCGGTCCCCGCAATTATACTCGTGTTCCCCGTGCGGGTGCTGATTGGATTTGCGAGGTTTGCTGGTCTGTGGGAACGCCGAAGAAGTAAAGTACTTGTTCAACCTTGGGAACCTATCGACTGACTGGAGATCTATTTTGCTTTCGGGAGTTCTAGAAATTTTGAAGAGTAATAAGGATCACTCTGGAGGCGAGTTTACTGACATAGCCGCGGGTGCTCCTCCCAATCTAGTAGAATACATCACGTGGGTTCCCGAGGAACCATCACATCGTACCCGCGCGACAGTACCCGACGAACCCTGGATGGGGTTGGAGTCACCGCCAGCCCTCTCATATTCCAAGGTATTAGTTACGCCTTCGCAATCCGGTGCGATCAGAGAATGAACGGCCTCCGCGTTCCTCGCTTAGATTCCAAGTCCCCTTGAAATTTCGCGTGCCCTTTCCTTCGGATTATGGATTAACAGATCGATGTTATGATTAACTAAGGATTGCCTGGTCAATGTAAGTAGCAGCCCCATGTTTCCTAGATTATAACTTTTTACTAGCTACTTCTATATCCACTCTTTTGTACAAGACTTTGAAAATGGCTGATTGCAGATAACCGTGCCAAGGTCCCCGCCACTTCAAAAGACACTAAGCGACTATTGAAGGTGGTAGCACTCCCAAGGCGTGCTCAACAGCTCAACAATAGAAACAGCTCAATGATAGAATCATCTGCAGCGCAACATTCTATCTCAATACCTACTCAATTCGTCCTCCCCAATACCATTATGTCTAGTGAAGAGTACGCCAATATTTAGATTCAGATCAGGCAAGCCCTCCATAAGATATGCATTGAAAATAAACCCAACATTGCGGCTCTAGCACGGGAGTTCGATGTACCGGAGCAACGTCTGCGAGCTCTCTGGAAAGGTTGTTCTTTACGCCAGGAAACAGAGTGTTCAAATCGGAAACTGACAGCTGATCAAGAACTAGCTCTCTGTCAGTACCTTAATAAGTATGATGAGATTCGTATTCCACTGCGGTATCAACATATCAGCTCCTACGTGAATAGTGTTCTCCGTTCCGCACATACGAATCTCGACTAAGAACCCCCTATGTAAGCCACTCATGGACCTGCCATTTTCTCTAAAGGTATCCACAATACTAATAAATACCAATGGCTCTGGAGCTATCTCGACCACCTTGCAGTCACAGTATATCACTCATACCGGGTCCGGTGCCAAGACTAGGAAGTGTTGAAATTCGGGGTAAACGAAAAGTTTTCACTCTTCGTTCTTTGTCCCAAACAACACTCTCTGTTGCTCGCCAAACTCTCTATTTTTCTTGCTTAACTTTCTTAACTTTCTTGCTAACGAACAGGAAATAACAGGAGTATAAATAAACGATCACAAAGAAAAATCCTTCGCTCATTCTACCGCTCCCGCCACCAGGCCATCGCTTTCCCATGCCTCCATACACATCCATCGCCTTCCCCACTCCACCACGCAAGGCCCCACTCAGTATACCTACCCACAAAAGAACTACAGATGCCACAAAGACTCCCGCTACCGAGCAGCATCCCCACAATTCCTGTCTCCACTCCTACTGCCCTATCCCTCCTCCTTCAATCCCGGGCATGCGATATGGCGGCGAACACAGAAAACAAACCAGCGGCGAACAGCTAGGTGGGGGGTTGAGCATTCCGCGAAAAGTCCAGTACCTATTTGTGGTAAACGGCTGATGGTAATAGGAAAGAATGGTAAAATGGATATGGGCGCATGGCGAACAATCAGCGAACGATAAACACCGAACGATAAATAGCGAATGACAAATAAAGGAACGGATATGGGAACGGGTGAGAGTGGAAGGATACAAGCATGCCAGCATATTCCGAGCATGTCTGGCATGTTCAATACATATGGGACTGGTTCTGACATTGTTGGGTAGTATGAGCATGCCGAGCAGCATCTCCAGCTTTGCATGGTTTCCAATGAATACCAGGTGAGGAAGCAGAAAACACTTGACGTGAAGCAGAAAAGCTCTCAACATCTCCACAATATATGCGATTGGTTTCAGCGATTGCAATTTCTAAGAGACAAAAATGGAATCCAGAGTAGCAATATCTGCAACTGCGATGAAACTGGATTGCGAATTGGAATCGGGAGAGCCCAATGGGTCGTAATATGAAAACCAACAATGTCAGCTTTCATTAGCTAGTTCAACAAATTGAGAATTAGTTATGGCAATCGATACAATTAGTGGTGATGGCGCAGTACTTCCCCCCATGATCATAGTATCAGGAGTCCTCTATACGGAGAACTGGTCTACCAAACCTGAGATCCCTGATACTTGTCCTGTTAGTGTATCAGCCATAGGATATTCAAATAAGAAGTCTGCATTGGAGTTGCTTCATTATTTTGAAGAGTTTTCAGTACTACATCAGATTGGGGCCTGGAGGATGCTTCTCCTGAATGGCCATGACTTCCATTGTACTCCCAAGATTATTACATTTTGTGATGATCATAACATCATCCCCTTATGTCTTTCTCTGCAGTGTATGCATGTTGTTCAACCACTTGACGTGGTTGTCTTCCAGCCGTACAAGCACTATCACGCTGAAGCCCTTGATGAACCGTGAAGAATTGCTTGTTTGGAGTTTTATAAAGTGGCATTCTTTACAGTAATTGAATCAATTCGAGAGCAAACATTTAAGTTGATTACGATTAGGTCTGCTTTTCAGAAACCAGTTCTCATTCCCTTCAACCTAAACATGGTGCCCTAACAAACTTCCTCTGAGTGATCAGCAATCTACCTCTATACCACATACACCGCCTCCAATCCCATAGCCAAACAATATGATTTCAACACCAAAAACCATTTATTCCCTGAAATGGCTTGCAGACTCACTTCTCTCCGATATTGGGGAGCTTTTACCATTATTGAATCGCTGCCTACTGTACTATGTTAAGGGAGGTTTAGCGCAAGCTCAAGTTGGAGCGCCAGCTCTTCATGAACTTGAAAACATTAAAGCTGCAGAATCAGGCTGTGCAACAAGACGAGAGAAGAGTCAGCGGTCGATACAGAGGGGGGGGTACTCTATGCTCATGAAGCATGAGCTATGGTTCGTCAGAAAGAGTTGGATACTGTAGAAAAGAAATTGGAAAAGGCTCAGCGTCTGCTTGAAAATGCACAGAAAGCGGCAGACAACAAGCAAAAAAAAACAGTGGAAAGAAATTTCCGAACAAATGAGAAAGGCTGTCAAGGAACAGGAGAAGAAACAGGCACTTAGGGGGGCTTTTGGGTCGTTAAATTCATCATTTTATCGTTAGGTTTTCTGGTCTTGTATAGCATTTCTATCGTTGAGCTGTTCAGCACTCCCTGGGAGTGCTGCCATCTCCGATGGTCGCTTAGCGTCTTTCGAAGTGGCGGGGACCTTGGCACGGTTAGATACTACCCAAACTATCCGAAGCGAGGCAGTCTATAATTGTGTGCCAGAATCTCTCACTGTCGATTTATTTAGCTAACGATTGATCAACCCCTTGCGGGAATCACGGGATCAGGATATGGAGGTATTGGAGTTTACATGAATAATCTGCAGAGGTGGATCTAGCAGATTCCCCATCTCGCCCTGGGTGTAGTGGGGAAATAGTAGTTGCCATGACCTATCCCATATTGGTTTTAAGTATCTGATCATACCTATTGGAAGTCGCTGGAAGCCACGGATACTGGCTGACACGTCCTGAACCTATCTAAGATCCCCCGAACCTCTTCGACATATTCAGAACAAGCTCGACATGGAAAAAGCCGGCTTAGATCCGCGGTACGTTCGATTGTTTTCTCATTTGTTCGGAGAGGTTTCGGCGATGCAGGTGGGAATACGCGCATGCGTCAGAAACTGGCGACAAGCAAATGGGGGAGTCAAAGGGATATGCTGGAGGTTATGTACCATGGGAGTCTCCGTGGAGCCTGTTTTCCTTTGCTTGTTCGAGCGTGTGTAGAGGAAAGAAAGATAGATACGCGGCGAAGAGAGAAGATGTGTGGTGCCGATGGATGGAGAGGTCTGAGGATGTTGTTCTCGTGGTTCATCTATACTCCTATCTTTGCTATTAGTTAGTTAGTGGGTTGTCCTTGGGCGGTGGGGCGAGAGTTCTTGGGTAGATGTTGCGTTGGAGTGAACACTTCTCTCCCCTTCCCTTATAGTCGAGTGTTGGAGTTTTCGCGAGTCTTACCAAGCTTCATGTCATTTCATCCCCGGGCATTGCCGTTCGCCGTGCACTATATTTACCGGTAGCCCGGTTTGCTCTCTAATCGTGATATCCATTACGCCGTAGCCGTTGCGCCGTTCGATGATTGTACGAGTGCTTTAGATTACACCATTTGCTGTTCCGCCTTCGATCATTGTACTGTACATCATTCGCTAGTGTTTGTTCGTCGCGGTTGTGACAATATGGAATGAACAGTTTTTGACGATTAAATAATTGAGTAACAAGGAATGCTTGATTGTTTAGAAGAGAAGAACGAGAAGCCCTTACTATCTACTACTGTGAGTGAGACAACAAGATCGAGTGAGCAATAACAATAACAAAGTAAAGAAAAGTAAACAGAATGCAAGGAGGCATCTTCCATTGTACCATAGGTCCAAATATCTGATAAGGTTTGATGTAAGGAGAAACACAATAGTACAAGTATCACCACCATACCGGTAGTGCCAGAAGCATGTTTCAACAGTCGCCTCGTGCTTTCCTGATTCCGCCAGGTCAAAGGTCGCGGGTTTCGTGTACTCGCCGTGTCGGAATGTTGTCGTTGCTGAGAAATATCACTTGGGTTTGGCCGCAGAGCAGCGATTGATCGAGATATCCGCACCTGACCTTAACAGCATGGTGCCGCATTGACTGTCGAAGATCTCGGGAAAGGCATTGATATCGCCAACATTCTACTAGAGTCGCGCACCGATGCATTTTTACACCGGAAGGAGCATAACCCCTCCTCCACGGAGAAATTTACGAGCAGCGGGTTGGACGATTATCAAGTTTGTTGTATTCTTTGTCCCCGCTATACTCCTCATGTTTTGACCTCTCGGCGGTTTCCTTACTTGTTTCATTATCGTGAGCAAAGAGATCTGGATATCTCCAATCTATGGTTTCATTCATTCATTCGAAACTCCTCGCCCCTTACTGGCAAACCTTTTTCTTGTTCTATGGGGAGAAAACCTTTCTCCTCCCTTTCCATGGGTAAAAGTTTGCACCCACACCGAGCTGGAATAGGGGGAAACAGATCCTATTAAGAGGGACCGGGCAGCGAGGCGGGAAATATACGTGAATTTTGAATGTCTACCTTCTGCCTAAGCGAACTGCCCAAAATTAAAAATCTCTCTATCTATCAATTTCCTCCTCTCTACTTGGTCTCTTTTATCACAAAGCTCTTGAAGTCAACAGTTCTTTTTTTATCGGTGCGCGGCTTCCTTGAAAACGAGTGCGGGAATCAGACTACCTATAGTCATAATATCTACTTTCGCAAATGAATGAATATTCCGATCAAAGAAATGTTTGAAAATTCCAGTCACCCTGTGCATCATACCCGAGCATTCCCAACCCCTTCCATGGCCTTACCCTGCTTCATCTGCAACCCATTTGATCCTCCGGTACGATTAAATACTGCTATTTCCTAGTCACAAATGTCTACTTCCGATTGCCCAGCTCCCTACCCGTTATTGCTTTTACTTCAAGGCTGTATCAGAGTCCCTATGCCGCCCACCTTCTGATACTAAGTGATAATCGGTGACTCCCACTGGTGAATTGATCATAACTTATTTATGGTTCATGCAGACCAAAACCTGAACCACGAATTGAGGTATTTTGAAAATTAATTATATCAATAATTATATCACTAGACCAAGTAACCTAGGTGGCTCGGAAAAACCTCTGCACCATTCTCCTTCCGTTCTCCATCAATATAGAGGTTTTTTTGAGTGCCTCAAGTAGGTGAGTGATTGTGTATAATTGTTTGAAATAACATAGTTTTGGTGAGAAAGAGGAAAATGTGTTACACACAGCCACAGCTTCAGTGGCAAGATAGGGCACAATTTTCATTAGTAATTAAGCTGGTTGACAAGGTTTTCGGCCACCCCTAGTTTGCGGCCACCATCAACCACATCTTCGCACATACTTCTCCACAAGCATAATCCTCCCAACAATCACGCCAATACAATGAATAGCGGCAAAACTGCCAGCAAACAAGCACTCAGAGCAATCGAAACGGGCGATTCTGAAAGGAATGCTTCAAAATACTTTAGAATTCCACAGTCTACCTTAAATAGCCAATGTACTGTTACCTCAAATACACGATCAGGTCACTCATATCAGCAGCATCTTTTGCCAAAGCAAGAGGAGGTTTTATCAGATTGGATAATAGAACAGAAACCTTTTGGCTATACTCCCTCACATAAATGGGTATGAGAAATAGCTATCCTGATTCAGAGAGTATCGGAAGAGAGGGAGCCTCTTGGTAAACAATGGGTTCCAAACTTTCTCAAGTGCAACCGTGGTATTAGTACCCTACTGGGAAAGCCAATTGAGTTATCCGGTATCTGCAGTATCCAGCCAGAACAAATCCAGAAGTTTTTTGACAAATTCGATGTGATAGACCATCAGAAAAAAATACAACATGAGAAGGTCAAGAATATAGATGAACATGAGATTGGTCTTAGTATTCGCAACAACTTGCGACTACTAGGCGTGAGCGAAAAACATCCAACATATATCCAATCACTTGAAAACTGAAAACTGCCAGTAGGTATCTATACTGGAGTGTATTAGTACCTCCAGTCTCTCTATCTGTCTTGTCATCTTCAAAGGCAAGTCCATTCAGACCTCATGGTTTACTGATTATGATATGCCAGATTAGCTAATCGCTACCTAGTCGAATAGCTGGACTGCACACTGTATTGCTCTCCGCTAGTTAAAGGAAATCTTTCTCCCAGAAACAGCTCAGACTGATTCTACTAGAAGGGGTATACCACGTCTTTTCATCCTAGATGGACATGGTAGCTATGTCCATATTGAGTTTACATGGGAATGCAAACAAAACGATGTGTCTCTGCTCTTGCTTTCTGCTCGTTCAAGCCATGTTTTCTAGCCTCTTGATCCGGGGACATTGTCAATATTTAAGTCATATAATCGAAGAAAGATTACGGATCTTGCCTCCTTGGATGATGCTGTACCAGTCAAAAAGCAGCATGTTGTGCAGTATTATCACAAAGCATGAGCTGAGACCTTTACCGAGATCAAGATGGTCCGCCACTGGCTTCAATCCCTGGAACCCTTCCCAAGCCCTCAATTCCGTGCAAATTCATATGACAACTGACCCTCCACCAGCTACTTCACCTGTTAGGTGGATGCCTATCTCTAGTATAACTGAGGAACATAGGCAAAAATCTTTGGTTCGGAGAATCTGTCGAGAAAGGCTCCTTTCATTAAAATAAGTAAGGGAATGATTTATCAGGTAAACAATTTTATATTGATAAGATCTCTTCTCCGTTGCTTGATTATGTCTGTAAAGCTCGCGAGACACTTCGATATTTATATCGCGTGTCTAAGTGTTCACGGATTACTTCTAACTTCTATGCCTGCGAAGTGCCACTCTGGTTCTAATGCGCAAACCTCTAGAATCTGATATGAGTGAACACCATTTGACCCTGAAACATATCACACCCTTTGGCGGTTCCAAATTAGTATTACTCCATTGAGATGACTGCATTATTTGTTATACCCAACAACGGCCTCCAACTTAGATATCCGTATAGACTATTATATTAGTTTAGTCCTGTTGACTATCATTCTAGTAGGCTCTTTGGTCATGAAGTAATTGGGTTCATGCCGGTTTACCAAGTGCCAATCCCAAGTCCGGGCCCGATACGTCAAAGTCCCGAGGGCCCCCGACCCACCCAGGTCATCCTTTCTGAGCGTGCTTCCCCTTGGTTCACCAGCCTCCAGAGTGGGGTCCTATTGCTAGGACCAACTAACCTACACCTGATCTCAGAAGGGTATGGGTAGATCCAGTATGTCCTTAATAGCTTCTGCTACTGGGACATCCACTTGGAGTATTTCGCCAAAAGCATTGTGACACGTTTGGCCTATAGCTTAGGAAGCATAACTTTAAAGCCTGCTATCTCAATGCACCGCCGATGGATTCCCTCCATTCCACTTCCGTGATGCCGCCATAGCTCCCCTCTCATATAACCTGCGAACAGCATGCGGTCGGACATGTAGTGGCGATGTATATGCTGGTATAAAGTGGACTTCATTGATGTTACTTTTTAGTTGTGGGACGCAACTCGTGAAATCTCACTAATGATGTGCGGGCCGCACAAGGGGGCCAGAGGGGGTGTTGGCTCCAGTAAATCGAGGGTCTCTATGCCGTTACCTTACTGTGAGGTCTGTGCACTTTCTCTCAGATTTCCATATGCCTAACCTGTACTCCCTCCTACCAGGCTTCACCTCAAATGCCTTTATAACCCTTTCATAAATCTTTTCTAAATACATTTTAAGACTCAGGGTGGTCAGGGTAAAAAGCCTCCAGCTTTTACTTGGCCACAGTAGGAAAACCTTTTCCTCAGTATGTTACTTCTACCCATCCTGGCATGTCCAGATTTTCATTATGAAAATTCTCCACAACTTCCCCTGTATTTTCCATACCAGTAGCTGGCTCGCATGTGTTCTCATCTTCTGAACACCCTTGCTATTTGACAAGTACCAGAGTTCTCACTTCTCTTGGTAGCAGCCACGTACTTGTTTCCCGTAAGAACGAATCTCGCTTCTTGCGATCTTTTCCACCTTTTACTGTAGATCGCCATCAATGTCCTCCAGTTCTCTAGTTGGTTGTTGGTGATCACCATGAACTGACTCGCAATAGGGTTCCAATAGTGTGAGATGGAATACAGGAAGAATGTTCCATCAATCGGATATGTTGAGCTTAAACGCACGTGATCCTCATCTTTCCATAATTTGAAAACGACCATATAGCTTTGGACTTAACTTCTTTCATTTGCATCGGCTTCGCATATTCTTTGCGTTTCAAATTACTTCATCTCCGATCTTGATGTCCGGCTGTTTTCGAGCTTTCCTGTCATAACACTTTGATATTTCTTCCCTTATTCTTTCTAGCTACCCTCGCGCTTGTATATGTATCATCTTAATCCACTTCACGTAGAGTATGGCCCCTGAATTTGGAGCTTCCCGCTCCTTCATCCATTCTGTCTGTGGATGGAAACCGTAGTTCACGTAGAATGGCGACATCTCATGAGCATTAGTTGCGGAGTTGTTATAGGCATGTTCAGCTAGCGGTAATAGCTGTTACCAGTTGTCCTGATCATAGTTGACAAAGCTTCGCAAGTATCCTTCCAGCACTTGGTTGGTATGTTCGGTTTGTCCGCCTGTCTGAGGATGGTATGCCGTTGACATTCTTCAATTAATCTCCTGTGCTTCGCCGCCAGATTCGAAGATTGCTCCTCTGAACTTTGACTCCACATCCGAGACTATTTCAGTTGGTAGGCTATGCAGCCTACTCACTTCTTTTAGCAATGCGTGTGCGACGTCTTTGGCCATAGCCGTTGTCTGTAATCTGAAGAAGTGTACAGTCTTTGTGAATCGATCAGCTACTACCATTATCTCAGTACATCCTTGCGACTCCCTTAGTTGTGTGATAAGGTCCACAGAGATGGACGCCCATTCTGTCTAGGGTATTTGCAGTGATTGCAATAATCCATACATAGCATGTCAGGGCGACTTGATATGTTGGTATTCATCGCAGGATTGTACGTAATTGTTGACCCAGTCCGAAAGTCCTTTCCAGTGGAAGTCCCACATAATGATTTCCAAGATTTTCTCTTTTCTGAAATGTCCAGCAATTTTTACATCATGACATCCTTCGGCGATCTTGGTATATAGCGCTTGACTATCTGGTACAAATAGTCTTTCCTTATAGTATAGCAGATCGTCAGTTATAGTCCAATCTTTGGGAAAATCTTTTCCTATATCTCTCAGCCTAATGAGCTCTGCCCTTTGCTGCCTCCAAGCCGCATCTGTCCCGATAGCTGCCTGTATTTCGCTTAAGAATTCACAGTTAAACTGCTTCATACCATTTCCCAGGATTATGGCATTGGACATTGGAATCTTCTCCAGTACTTCTGAAATATCGTACCAGTGCTCGTTGTCTTTAGCCAATGCCTGCAGGCCACTGATACTGGGTTCCTGTTCCTTAACGATTAGGTATCTGGTCACTATTTCGGTGCTTCCGAATCGTGCATTTCCCCGTTCCGTGTCTTCTAGGTTGTCTACCTCTATCATGTCCAAGGTATTAACCTTTTATACTACCAGATGGGCTATGCGATCACCCATTCATATCTGGCAGTCCACATCTTTGTGGTTGAAGAGTACGACTTTAAGCTCACCAGTATAATCAGCGTCGATTACTCCCACTCCGGTGGAGATTCCGTTTTGGACTGCTAATCCACTTCTTGGAGCAACCCTTGCATAAGTTCCTTCCGGTAGCCCCGCGGCTATTCGTGTCCTTATCAACGCTTGTCCATATTTTGGGGCAATGTCATCTTCTATGGCATATAGGTCATGCCCTGCTGCCATTCTTGCGCCCTTAGTCAGCAAATATGCCTTATTGCTCTATCTCCTAACCCTGATCACGGGTTCCTTTCCACCTCTTCGAGGTTCCAAATCCAAATCTTTGTCTCCATCCCAGTCTTCTCCTTTATTGCCTACTCTCGCTACCAGCAATACCAGGAAACTTTCTTTCTTCAAAGTTTTCTGTTCGCGATGGATAGCTCCCTCCTCAGGATAGTACTCCGGCTCCCTGCTTAATGTGTCAGGCTTTCTGTGCTTTGTGTCTGGGCAGCATAAAATGTGTAAATTGTACTCTACTAAATTCTGATGCCATCACATTTGTCAGCCACTCCAGACTTTCATGGTAAGGAAGTATTGCAGGTTTTGATGGTCGGTAAAGACTGTAATCTGTTTTTCCAGTCTGATCAAGTAGTGGCGACTTTCTTTGAATGCTCGGAGGATCGCGAGAAGTTCTTTATCCTGAATGTAGCGATTACTCTCCGCTGAGTTTGATTTTCTGGAATGGAAGGCTACTGGATGTAATCTTTTTTCAAAGTATTGGGAGAGGACGCAGCCATGTGCAAAATCGCTTGCGTCAGTTTCTACTACTGTTTCTCTTTCAAGGAAAAAGTGGTGGAGTATAGGAGCTGTTGTGAATTGGTCCTCTAGTTCCTCGAACGCAGTATTTTGTTCAACTCCCCATTTAAAATTCTTAGGATTTTCCTGTAATATCGTGGTTATTGGCTTGCAAATAGCTGAGAGGTTTTTTATAAATTGTCAGTTGAAGTTAGCAAATCTCATAAAGACATGTACTTCTCTGACTGACTTGGGTGCTTCCCAAACCATTATGGATTCCACCTTTTGAGTGCGCATACAGACAGCATCGACCGCTACAATATATCTGTGGAATTCTTCCTCCGTCGCGTGGAAAGTCGATTTCTTCAGGGATACCACTAATTGAAAGTTTGATGGACTTCGCAAAACCCTTTTAACAGCTACCATATGTTCTTTCTCATTTTTGGAATAGATGAGAATATCATCAAGGTAACATACGACTCCAACATCAAGGTATTCCAGGAGAACTTGGTTCATCATATCTTGAAAAGTTGCTGGAGTGTGGACCAATCCAAAAGGTATGGCCTTATATTCGTAGTATCTATATCTTATATGGAACGCCGTCTTCTATTGGGCTCCTTCCTTAATCCTAATCAATTGGTAGCCATCTTTAAGGGCTAACTTGGTGAAGATCCTCGCACCGGCTACTTGCTCTCAAAGTTCGGACATTAACGGAAGTGGGTGTTTGTTGAGAATCGCAATTTTATTCAGATTTTGATTGTCCACCACTAGGCATAGTCTACCATCTAGCTTTGGTATGAATAATATAGGGTCTCCTGCCGGTGATTGACTCCATGTGATTTTTCATGGTTTGATCATGATTTCCAAGCATTCTCGTAAAGCTTTGAGCTGTTTTACCGGTAGTGGATAGATTGGCTCTAACAATCTGAGTCTACATACTTAAGCGGTGTTTCACCGATACGCAATTTGTGCATGATCAGTGTTCAGGCTGGATGCCTTCTCCCGACATGCCAGACCTAGGCTCATAGCAGATTTTCGGGCGGTTATTAGCCATTTTACACCCCTGGTGTGGGGTTCCCGCTTTCACCAATCATTTCCCTTAGGGTTTTGGTTTTCCGTCCAGCTCCCTTAGAGTGGCCTTGCCCACCAAAGCGGTATATCCCTATCCCACACTCTGGCCAGAAGGCCAGATTGTACATATGTGTTACGATCCCTAACCGGTATCAGTTCTCAGCTACGGGTGGACGATACTTCTCTCTTTCTCTCTCGACGATAGTTCTTAGGCCGTTGCCTACGATAAGGTGGGAGAGACTCTCGTGTCTCTAGTCCTTATCGCCTATCGTACTCTTTCTTCAACTCGACTCTGTACCAGAGTCCTTCTTCTCGTAGGTAGGTATTCGTAAAGAGCGTAAAGGTTTTATATTCGTAAAAGCATAAAGTAATAAGTAAGGAAATAACTTAGAACGAAGCGTGAAGA
>JACCEG010000322.1:9456-32584 GCA_014065205.1 Tuber brumale | reverse complement strand
AGGAAATCCCAACTTGAACCGAAAGACTAGGTGGGTATGGCCAAATCTCTAAGCGAGACAGACCCCGAAGTTACTAGCCGAGGTGTTCCCCCACGGAGATCGTGCACACAGGAAGAAAGGCGTCCACCGCAGCCAACGCCAAACGGAAACGAAGAAGAAAGAACCCCCCAGAAGGAGAAGAGCGAGGTCGACCGTCAGGCCTAAAGAGTAGTCCTCGCGTACCGCAGAACCGTGTTCCCAGCCGTCTGAAGCATGGGAAGCGAACGGTCGCCGACCGTGCGGATGAGCCTCGCTAAGCGAGGAGGAGTACGAGAACGGGCAGCAGAAAGGCAGTACCGGAACTCAAGGAAAGGAAAGCCTCGACGCGTAGAAAGAGCAGAAGAGGGCAGTAAGGGGTGGAGGGAGATGGCCGTCACTCCTAGGCTGAAGCCATCGTGGGAGGAGAGGGGGGGTGGGTGGTTCGTGAGTACCTAGCGTTGAGGGTTGATTTCAATCGCCGGGTGTGTAGAGGAGACGGAGGATGGCCTATCTACTCGGACCTAATGTCCTCCTTATATAGTTGCCCTTCACGCCCTTGTGACTCATCCTTCAAGTCACACGCCACATATGACTCACAACTGTGAGTCATATCCAAAACATCATAAACTAATCATATGACCGAAATGGTCACATGCGCAAAACTCATGACCTCTAAATGAGGTCATGTGCGAAACATAACATATCATCATAACCATATCATATGACCAAAGTGGTCATATGTGCAAAATCCCATGACCTCTAATGAGGTCATGTGCGAAACATAACATACCTATGACTCATAACTATGAGTCATGTGAAAACCTTTCCTTGCTAAGCCACATTCGTGACAATATGTATAATATGACTCGGACTCCGGTGGTAGGTGGAACAGACCATGTCGGTTTTCCTTCAGCCAGTTTTGTTACCAGGTAGATCTTGCATTGCTATGTCCCAACTTCTTCGGTATAGTAGCTTGCTTGCACATGGGTAGCAGGCAACCACAAGGTGACTCGAGGAACTTCGTACTGTTGGCTCTCGGGCCATGTGGGTATGTTAACTATCCTCTCTTTCGCTTAAGACTCTCCATATATTGCTTCTTGTATTCAAGCTCCCAAGTCACTCGTGGGGTTCCTACACTTGGAGCCTACTTGCATTGATCCTGTAAGGAGAGACTTGCTTCACGCCACTTTGATCATTTTGCGTTTCGACTCCCTTAGTTGCACACGGACTACCCAATCCCCGTCATGGTCAGTACCCAATACACCCCAGCCAATGGGGGTTCCCATTTCAATTCCGGTTCCCTTATAGACACTGAATACCCAAATGCCGATGCCGTTGGTGCCTATGAACTGACCTAGGTTAGTTCCTTGTCGTCCGCCAGTTCCCAGATCTTATTCACTTGGGCTGGGTGCCGGACAGTAGTGACTCTGCATGCTAATTTAGGCTTTACAATAGCCGATCATGCATGTCAAATTCCATCTTTATTGGTCTTGAGCTGACTGTCGCTGCCAATGTATGAACATCTCCACAACACCTCTCATCGATCTGGTTTTTCTTTCCATAACGTGTACAATCCCCATCTCCCCTCCCAGTGTCTATCACACTGTGCGGGATATCAGTATGAGCCTGGTCGAAGTTGGTGTGGGTGGTCTTCGCCCCACCTCCTAACCTCTTTCTTGGCTTCTCTGGTTTATTATCTTGTTTGCGCTTTCGTGGTGGGGGTCCACCTCCCTTGACATAAGGTTTATTTTCTATTCTTCGCTTTGGTTTAGAGTCCTGTCAGTCTTCTCGTTTCACCTCTTGGACTATCTTCAGCTTGGACAGTTTGTCTCTCGCAATGTTTTCTCTGGCGGGAAGTCCTTCGTCGGACCGCCCACCTAGCCTGAACGCCTCTTCCCATTCTTGATCTGTCGTGTACTGTAAGGCCGATAGCCTGTGGACAACTTGTTTTGGGAGTTTGTTTTCGACTTCCTCCCTTCAAAATTTCCCCATCATGTGAGCCCTAATGTTATTGTTTTGCATCATTGCGACATATCGCTCAATGCTTCTATCGTACTCAACTAGCTTCATGGCCTGGTGTGCCATTCTTTCGGCTTCCACTTGGACAAATCACTTGATCATATCGTGTTCAAAACGAGTCTATGTAGCCAAATCTGGCTGCTGGGTTTCCCCTTGAAGTCTGTCCATAGCCTTCCTGTACCATACAGTATAGGAAAGGACTATGTCTCCCTTTGTATGGTTGAGAGCATATATGACACATTCAGGGGCGTTATTTGAAATCTGTGGATGCCTGTCGAAATAGTCCGTGCATTGGATAATCCAGACATATATGTCTTGCAAGGCTCTATCCTCAAACAATGGGGATGGCTCTGATGGCAGCTTCACATTAAGCGCCATAGCATTGGCAAGTGCTTCTGCCATACCAGATGGTTCTGGTGTCTGTCCTCGCCCTCCTGGGCTAGGACTTCTTCGCCTTCTTTCTCTCTCCTCATTGTCATCATCATCCTCGCTAGGTTCGCCACGGTCACCTCCCTGTGCACCTGTTGAGGGTGCATCAGCGGCTTCTTTGCCTTCCCCCTTTTCCCTTTGTGTGGGTGGGAAGTAGTAGTCTTCCTCATTTCCCTCTTCTGGGACTGAATGCAGCGGTTCTGGGAGCGGTCTCTCCCGTTCCATTGTCGTCTCTGCTAAATCATTTATCACTTTGAGGAAGGACTTGACAGCTTTCACAGTTTCTTCAGCCATTTTGTTCTGCTGTTCTAGCAACGTGCATAAGCTCGTCCATTCATCTTTCAGGCCTTCGTGTATGTCTACCAACGACACTGTAAAGTCTTTATCCCGGGTGACTGTCTGGTTGCAGAAGACATTGAACTCACTGCGGAGCTCTGAAACTAATTTTTCCAGAGTTTCGTCTCATGTAAGGGCTTCCTATCCTTGTTGACCTAGACTATCATGTAACTGGATAGTTACATTTTCATTGGCTTGCTGCCGCTGATCTTGTTGTACTATCTTTCTAGCTACTTCCTGTAGCATTTCCTCTTAAATACCTTTGACTTCTTGTTCCACACCTGCCAGCTGCATCATCATGATTGCAATATCATTGTCGTAGACATCTTGTCCACTAGCAGGTTCCTGTTGGACCTTAATTAAGTTTAAGGTATTGTCTTAACTGACGCCCTTCAAATGTTTGACGGCAATATTGGCTTGGTTGAGCGAGGTATCCATATCTTGGATTATTCGACTGAAGGTTATTCCAAGACAGGTAGCTACTAAAGCTAGGTTTGAAGTGTGGTCTAGACCTGCTTTTAGTGCCGAGGTTAGCGATATCCAATGGGTGCTTGTGATACTAGAGGATCAGTGAGAGGGCAAATTTCCTCTCCGGAACATAGGTTCATGAAGTGTTGATGGGGAGAGACTCTATGTAGCCAAATCAGCGGTTTTTTCAGTCGTATCTAGTCCGGTATCCGTAGGTTCTCCCACCGTTATTCTCTTTCTTGGGTCTTGAGGTATTTCCGCCATGGTAATACTCTCAAGGTAGGCTAATTGTTCTAATAGCCCCGGATGTGTAATTATTGGTACTTCATATCAGAGTTCTCGATATCCTTTAAATGGTTTAAGGAATCGTATATAAGGTATCCACTGTCTCAGATCCTCTAGGGGTGTAGGTATAAAAGGGTTCGGTTGGTCTGATTCTGGACTCAAAACCTGAATTTCCCTTTTTTGAGGTTCAAGATGTACTTGCAGTACATATAGGGGTCTTAAGCTCAAGCCGAGGGAATGGTTGGCCTTCAGATTACTGTGCCTTGCTTCTCATCCTTTTTGGAGTACTGGGTATTCCAATTGACAAAGTCTTCTGACTCAGTTGAATTCCACGCGAAATCTGAACTGTACAGGGTACAATATATTCATTGGTATGGATCTCTCGTTGGGATCCCGAAAGGTATTGTGAACCATGCGGGTTCTGTGACAAACTCTTCTTTGATTTCGAATAGCTCACCATCGAAGACTTCTTTGCTTGTTTGAATATAGATGAGACAGTAAGGTACTTCGAAAATATAATCCTAGTATGAGGTGAGGTCGGAGTTTGACGTGAACTCATAGTTCATATGGTGAGCCTTGGTAACAGAATATCTATCAATATACCGTTAGGTAGACACCTATCTCTAGTATAACTGAGGGACGTAGGCCAAAATCTTTAGTCCAGAGAATCTGTCAAGGAAGGCTCATCTCGATAAAACAAGTAAGGTAAAGATTTATGTGGTAAACAATTTTATACGGCTAAGATCTTTTCTCCATTGCATGATGATATCCATAAAGCTCGCGAGGTATTTTGATATTTATATCCCATGTCTGAGTGTTCATGGACTACTTCTAACTACTATGCCTCCGAAGTGCTACTCTGGTTCTAATACGCAAACGTCCACAATCTTATATGTGAGAACACTGTTCGACCCTGAAACTTATCACACCCTTTGGCGGTTCCCGAATAGTCTTCTTCTGTTGTGATAGCTGCGTTATTTGTTATACCAAACAATGGCCTCCAACTTAGATACCCACATAGACTATTATATTACTTTAGTCCTGTTGACTATTGTTCCAGTAGTGTCATCGGTCATGAGGTGATCAGGTTCACGCCAGTTCACCTAGTGCCAATTGCAAGTCCAGGCCTGACATGTCAATGACTTGAGGGTCTCCGACTTCTCTAGATTGTCCATTCTTAGTGTGCTTCCCCTTGGTCTGCCGGCCTCCACAGAGGGGTCCTGTTGCTAGGACCTACCAACCTGCAGCTGATCTTAGAAGGGTATTGGTGGATCCGGTATGTCCTTAAGAGCTTCTGCTACTCGGACATCCTCTTGGAGTATTTCGCCGAAAATGTCCAGTCACTTTTGGCCTATAGCTTAGGAAGCCTAACTTTGAAGCCTACTATCTCAATGCGCCTCCCACAGATTTCCTCCGTTCCACTTCTCAGATGTCGCCAAAGGTCCCCTCTCGTATACCCTTAGAACAGAATTCAGTTGGATGGACAGCGGCGATGTCTATGGTGTAATGAAGTGGGCTTCATTCATTATACTTTTTAGTTATGAGAAGCAATTCTGGAAATCTCGCTAATGACCTACGGGTCTATAATTTGGCCAGAGGGGTGAGTTGGCTCCGCAAAATCGAGGGTCTGTGCACAGTTACCCTACCGTGAGGTCTGTACACTTTGTCTTAGATTTCTGTATGCGTAACAACACCAAAGTGTACCAGATGCGAGTTCAATGAGAATAATACAATATTTCCTACACCCCACTATCTATGGGACCTTCATTGGATAATGGGTGAGCTCAGCGATGTGAGTTGGGACCAGTGGATGGTATTGCAAAAGGCCAGAAATGCAATTGGCAAGCTTGCGACAGAGAAAGCAATGGTTCTAGCGTGTAACTAGCAACTCTTTATACAGCTAGAGGAACTACAGAGTAAAAAGACTAAAAGGAAGGTGGGTATGGACCCAAATACCCTATTCACCAATGCTGTAACTATTAAGAATGCATTGGATAAGGCAGCCAGGGCTGAGCAGGCTTTGATAAAGAAATGTCCTGTGGTAGAGGGTGAAGCACTGCAAACTTCCCGGGAACTTCAGAAAGTGAAAATGGAGTTCTGTATGTTCAAGTGGCAAATGTAAATATATTCAATTTCATAAGATCAATTCTGTTTTCAATTTTTATTGCTCCTGTAGACTTAATTTAAAAGTTGGAAGTTCATGATACCGACCGCCGTTTTGATGGCCGAAAACTAGGGGTGGCCGAATACCCTATCAACCAACTTACATTTCTCTGTTAAGCTTAGAACCAAATATATATATAAGGCTGAATGAAGCCTATAGCCTGTAGAGTTTCATATATAATACTCATGTCAATGTTTTGGCGAGCTGCGACAACACTTGGCGCCTCGCTCGCTCGCAATGTGGGATACTCAAGAGAGTGCCTGCCTGCCCAACATGACTTGTGGCTCAATGTGAGCTTTTGTGACTCAATTTGACCTTTTGTGACTTAACACTACCTTTTTGTGGCTGTGAAATAGTTGTACTTTGGTTCCAATTTCAATACATGTGAATATAAAATGGAATATTGTATTCAAGAAAATTTATGTAGAATTTTAAGCTACCAAGATCCATTCGCCTTCATCAACAATATTGCACAAAGCCAGAAAGCCCAATCAAGCCATAAAGCTCTATTAGGCACCAAGGTAACACTAGACCATAAGGTTTCATTCTGATATCCAGTTACCTTATCCTACAAGCTTACATTATACTCCAAAGTTATATTAATCTACTTGTATTTAGGCATCTGGTATTGTAAAGTTATATAAAGTTATAAACTTTCTTTCAGCTGTATGGTTACATTAAACCACAAAGTAATGTTGAGGCACAAATTTGAGCAATGAAAACGTTGTGTTGAGCCATAAAAGGTTGTGCTAAGCCACTTATCATGTTGAGCTCGCAGGTCATGTTGGGCTGGCAGGCACTCTCTTGAGTGCACCAGGTTGCGAGCGAGTGAGTAGCCGGGGGTTGTGGCGGCTAGCCACAACCTTGGCACGAGTAAACCTAGTATATCAATTATCTCTTGGGGGGTCTGAAACCGTAAAATTCGTTGCCAGGCACACTAAGGCCAGATTGGGCAGAAGTTGTTTGTATTCGGCCAGGTAATAGGATTTTTTAGAATTTTAGGTGCTCAAATGACTCAGCGCTAGGAGCCAGAAAACTCCTCTCGGCACTCCAAATGTCCCAGATTAGGCTTAGCGTGCCTGGCAAAGAATTTTACTATTCCAGACCCCCAGAGGATAATAATATTATCAGAATAGCTTATTTCAGGACCTTTAGGGCCAATTCTTGGCATATAAAGCAGCTCAGCCACGTAACACTCTTTTTTTTCAACCTGGTTCAGGTTTTGGTCCCCTCGAACCATATTTCAGAAACTACTGCCTAATGTGACTAGCCACAACCGTGGCACGAGGAGTACTCGAGTATTTCCGCCCTCGTCAGTGAGCGCCCCTGGGCGGGTCCGGGCTTCAGTTGACCGGCACCCCAACAAGCACTGCCTCAAATAACCACGTATACTGATTAACTCCGCCTCCATATACATTCATAATCATGTTGTAAAAAATTAATACCCCACACCCGGATCATCCAAAGGGACTGAGAACTTAGCCTCTTTATGTTGTCCTGAATTTATCTAAACCAAAAATAATTCCGACATACTCTCGTCACAGTGGACTCGCCCTCCCGGACGCTTCACGATAACGCCATGGCAGTTCATCCAAGAAAATCCCCACAGCACCGCCCACCACAACACCTGAGGCGCTTGAAAACTGGAAGGACTGGACAACACCTCCAACTTATGACTCATATTATGTTCCATCACAGCTATTACGAATCACACATAATGAATGGGATATAACCCATTGCCCACGGAGGTCGCTTTGCAGGCCGGGAATCTCAATGGTAAAGTAAATTACAGCGTATCCAAGTTACTAAGGGAAAATGCGCTGCCGCTAGTAATTGCGAGCGATGGGATATGAACTTGTCAGGGGTTTTCAAGGGAGAGGCATTGGGCTCCTGTACCTAGAAATGTCGGTGGGTTCAGAAGCAGTATTTTCAGCTGCATGTTGTGCTTGAATACTAGGGAAATCGGGCAACTAGTCTCATGATTGCCAGTTTCCTTTAATAGCCCCCATGTTCCCCTTATGCAAAGCCGCAATTTCTAACACATTGTGTGGGATCCACCCCAGGCGCTACTTTTCAAATCGGCTCCTTCACTGGGGTGAATTGTATGATAGGAGTACTATCTGGGCTCTAACCATTGAGCTCATCCGAAGCTTGTGCGACCGTTGGCGGATACGGTTAATCTCCCACCTTCCCACGACCTGCCGTGCCTGCCTATGTGTGGTTGGGCATTCACAAGGACTCCAATAGGTCTGAGATTCTCCGGCTCGTCACGTGGCTGTTATCGGATTGGATTGAGTTTATTGGGTCGGGTCGTGGGTAGCATACTGCTTTGCTGGATTGAGCTGCATCTAGGAACGATCAACTCAGGCTATTTAAGTGTTCCCAACCGTCCCGGGCGTCCCGGGCAGGGTGGGTGAGGACGGCAGGGCATGGCGTCCGCATTTCATAAAGACGGCCGTCCTGGGGGTTGACGCCCGGGCCCTGGAGTCCTATTATAAATGGCATCTTCCGGCGGTCATCTGCAGGGCCCGACTGTTACCTACAGGGCCCGGCCGTTACCTGCAGGGCCCGACCATTACCTGCAGGGCCCGACCATTACCTACAGGGCCCGACCGTCACCTGCCGTCACTGCCAGAATCCTGGAACATCCCACATCTTTAGAAACCTGCAGGGCCCGCCCGTCCGTCCCGGGCAGTGGTCTGGACGGACGCCAATATGCCCGTCCGTCCCGGGCATCCTCCCATGCACTGCCGTCCGTCCCGTCTGCGCCCGAAGACAGACGGACTGGACGCTTGGGTTCACTGGGCTATTTTCTCTCCCACATTAGCTCGCGGTTAGCTCTGTTTACGAGCAATAGATAGGTTGCTCTAAACCTTCCAAACCAAGATATTCCGTGGGAGATGCAAAGATCCTTGAAGGTCTTAGTAGCATTCGGCTATATTGTTTCTGGTACATCGGAAACTCAATACTTGATAACGGATTTATGATCTCTGCGAGTCAGCCTTCCTTTATATCAACTCTGGCCCCTATATTGACCACAAGTGCCAGAGGTTACTGTTGAAGGAGGCTGTTGGCGATTGGAGATTCTATATCTGTGAAGACAATAGTGGGACAACAACATCCTCCACTATCAATACTGGGTATTCAGAATAATCATCAAGCCCGTGACAATATTTAAAATCCAAGATATTGCCTGCACAGTCTCAATCATCGGGCGGAATTACGTATAGAAATTCCAGAAACCTCTCTCCAAATGATTCCCCACATATAACTAATAGGATTGAAATTACCTTTCAGAAGTGCACCTGATGGGTATTATTTGGTCTGGTAACGGGAAAACGTGGGAGCCGTATCTCTACTCGGTTTAAGTGGTAGAGGAGAAAGAATATCGATAAACTCAAAACACGGAAACGCAGAGTGAAGGAAGGGTTTGACCAGGGCACGAAATCATTCTCAGCCCAATGCCAAAACTTCAGGTGATATCAATGTCGAAATCGGTGTTTTGTTGTATACACCGTAACCGGCAATGTCCTAATTTTCCCTCCGCTCATACGGACTCAAACTCGAGAGTCTCTCCAGCCCATACCCGAAACAGGTAGGAAACAAATTGCAAATTTTATTTTGAGATGGGGATAAGTGAATGTTTTACTTCACCGCCAGGACAACATGGTAACAAAGTGAGTTACTTGGCCAATGGGATTGCCACTAGACCAACGAGATATCCCCTTAGTCTCCTTCATGTCTTATCGGCCTGGATGCAGCCTATGTATCGCTTCCAAGAATTAGTCGATTGACTGAGCTCTTCTAGAGTTGCCCAAAACAACACGGGGTGTAAATGCATGTCAAGAGAAGCAGGGATTTAACTGAATACCACCCACATACTACTCTGCCTCACTTGACCCAGTTCCGTTCTACCTTTCCCGGGCCGAGAGAAGGGGGGACAGAGCGCCCGGGGGTCTCTGGTCCGGGCAAGCAATTAGAAACTGAAAGGCAGTGTACAACAGCATTGTGCAATGCATAGTAGTTATTGAAGCATTTGAGAAAACAGCAATTTTTCATCACTGGTCTCCGGAATGCATCCGTCTCGAAGCAACATTGTATCAAGCCAACACAAAATACGACGCAGTAGTCCTCTACCGAGAAACAGTGCAATGTTGCCACTAGGATATATTTCCACAATAATATTAGACTATATGCCATTTCCCGACTTCGATTGATGAAGCTAGGCAGTAATTACTGGTACATTTCAATATCATAATATTACTTCATATTGGCCCAGTTCTCAGACACGGCTGTGTTGCATCCTAGTCCGAAAGGAAGCCGAGGAAAGTAATATTGAGCCTAGGTGCCGAGTTGAAGAACCGGGAGCTGCCGGAAAATGCTTGGCTGTACAAAGGCAAGCGGGGGAGGAGGAGCACCACGGGGATGGAGTTTGTCTGGACGGGGCACGAGCCAGAAAATCGAAAAATAACACAACACATCGCGCTGTTGAGGACGAACCTCGGATACTAGAAAAGTATGAATGAGATAGGGGTGGTAGCGAACAGTTTCTATGCTAGGGCGTGCTCTGGTTCGCGCTACCGGCGCACTCTGCCTTGTGGGGGGTGTGGTCGGGTACCAGACATCAAAAGGGTTTCCTGCCCATTACTTTACTTGTTGTCGGCCTTGCTGTCTTATCATGCAACGTGAGTTATGAACCAATCGACCCAGCACCAGTATGATAACACTAAATGGTAATAATGGTTAAAATACTTACGGAGTCTAGCAGCATGTCATCGCTCCAGTAAACCTGACTTCGATAACCAAAAACCAGCCTGCCTAGGTCTTGTTTCGAGTCTTAATAATTTATAAGAGTGGAACACCGATCGCACAGCAATAGAGAATAGATAGCAGAATTTTTGGCACGGAACTGGGGCGGCGTGTGGATGTGAGCCAGATGTGGTAAACAAGTTCGCTCTCATGGCTTATCCTCCCTTCCTCTAACTAACAGTAACGATAAAGACAGGCGTATAGATAAAAAAAATACACAATTCATCCTGATCCTTCCATCGACCACCACTCCTATCTCTTTCTCCCCACGCATACCCCGCATTCCGTTGCACACTGCTGTGATAACAAAGAAAAGAGACGTCTGGAGAAGCTCTGCCCTGAATCTCAGAACATCAGTAATGATCTACCGTACTCCTAACCGACCTTTGAGGATCCAAAAACTTGCACAATCTACTCCGGCCATCCAACGCCAATCCAGAACATTCAACAATAAGCACTGGCTACTGGCTGGGGAGTGAAGGAGCAACTCAAAGATTCGCAGTAGCGGAGTGGGAAAATAAGCATGGATGTGAGGTGGAATGAGAGGACAAAAGTGGTGGAAACTGTGATCGATGGTAGTTCTAGATAAGATCTGACTAAGAGATATATAGGTCGTAAGTGCGAACAACCATGAAAAAACAACAAACTCAAAAAAAGCACACCATCCTAACAAATCACAATCCTTTACAACCTCCAGCAATCTAGAAAGATCCTGAACCTAACTACCATATGCCTAATGGCATAGGGTGTGAAAGGAAAAAAAAAACTGCCCTCTGCTTCTTCACCTAATACCACAAAAGCACATGCCCGATAACCGCATATCCACCTAACCCTATGCCCTATAGACAATCCAAGAGGGAGCATGTATATGGAGGGAAGGTAAATCTATCTCCGCCGGTAATTTCCCTACTGTGAGCAGGAGTGAGATGACCCAACTAATTGACAGCCTCCACTTCTTGAGTTTTGTTACAAATATCATCCAAGATAGACAAACGGTTTCGATCACCTTCCCATCACTAGTCCGGGCAATCCAACCATGCCGGTATTTTCCGGGCCTCCTCTTAACCCCCGTTTCCACCCCTCATTCCACCCGCTTCCCTCTCTAGCCACACCGCGGATACTGCATCTCCCAATCGCTGCCTCTGGCCTAGACCTCACACTGTCCCATAGAAGATGGCTGGGAAGCGACCAACGGTTGCTCGTTGTTTTGCATTACAGACTGATACGATTGACTGAGTTTGTAAAGCTGTCGAGTTGGTGATTCGCTCACTTTGTTATAGCTATCTCATAATATCACAAGGTGAACAAATTCTGAGGACACCCAGAATGCGATACCAGAAATGCCACTAGCCACCTACATCCAACCCCTATAAGTCCCTACATCCTAATACAGATATAATACTCGGTTCTGTAGTACGCGTGACCTGCAGCAACAAATATCACGTTGTGGCAGGAGTTGAAGACCGATGGAGATGCGCTAGGTAATAGGAAAGTGCTGCTGGAATCGCATCCAAGCAACAGAGCTGTATGGTAGCACAAGATTAGTCTAAGAGCCCCCAAACGCGAGAACATCTGCCAAGCGAGCAGGAAAGCCTCAATCTTGTTCGCTGTGGCCGAGAACGGAACCGGCGACAAACTAATCTTGCACCCTCACAAAGCCTTCGATGGAGAATCCCGATTTTCAATCAGCAACCAGAGATGACTACGCAGTATTCTGTCTAGCATCCATAGCGAGTTTTGCGTTGGGGATCTTTCAACTTTGATTGACAGTCCTAAACAGAGACACCAACGTGATATTAGGAGTCTACTTTACTCGGGTAGAGGCGGGTACTGGAGAATCATAACCTGTCCTCGCGGCCAACTTGATTTAAAATTCCTACGACTTTTGATTAGAATCTATAATAGTACTCCACCTGGCAAAGTTATTTGAATATCTCTTGTCCAAGTATGAGAATGTGTTCTTTGTTTTACACCTCACCTAAAGTCATGCCGAAGGTTGCAGAGCCATAAAGTGATGCTGAACCGGCAGGAACTCTGCCGGAGTGTCAATTGACTCGAGCCGCAACCTTGGCACTAGTACCTGGTTGCGAGGCGGAATCCCGTACGAATTGGATCGGTTAGCACTCGTTTGACATTCGCCCTAGATTTTGTGGCACAATCCTGTGAACATTTAACTATGTAAATGTTTAGGCCAAAATCCCAGTCAGGGGAATTTCTGCAAGTGTTTTTAGAATGCTTTGGCTTGGTAGGCGTGGTTTGAAAATTGGGGATTTCTATGGAAGGCCGGGTGGCAGCAGGTTTCTTTTTGTCGCCTGGTTCCCCTAACACTTGAGCACAGTAACGGGTGGTTGAGGCTTTTGATCTTGTGTTACAACTTTGCGGCTCTTCTGTGAATAGCGAGTCTACCCCCCATGGTGCTGCTACGTTGCCCATTCCTGTCAATCATGAACTCCTACCCCACTTGACATTTATTGCTACAAGTCTCATGCACTACAGAACCGCGAGAGGACTCACTCGTGGGCAGAGTGGATTTAGATGCGTGGGACGCGGAGTCGAGGCCAGGGCACCTATGTTGTCCACGCTGTGGGCGATGGGGTGCGCGGGGTCCATTTGCCTGCCTGGACAGCGGAGCTCTGTAGCCCTCGTGCAACCCCCTCAAACCGTCCACCGACTGGGGACTCCTTTCGCACTTGTTGGTCCTGGGGTTTTCGGGGGGTGCCCGGGGTAACTCGGAGGAGTTTACTGAAATTGCCACAGCTGCGCGGCTAGCTAGCAGAATATCACATCCAGATTCCTCAGGAACTATCGCAGTGATAAAACCGACTTACCCTCGATACGGTTGGGGTAGCTGTAAGAGCTTTTAAGCTTTGTGCACTCAATTCTACCTTCAAAATCTGGCATGACGCGATAACAAAGGACTACTGTCATAATCGCTTGGGGTCCTAGAAGATAATTCAAAACGTGTCCGGCTCTGTGGTGGGGTATATCTATTGGAAGATCTATCTCGTCACCAAACTGCTATGGTGTTCTGGATTGAAATAACATCGCCTAGTTAAGGTTAAGGGGCAGCATACCCCATGTTCCCTAGATTATGTCTTATACAGGCTAACGTTTATACGCACTATCGCTTTGTAGGAGACCTTTATAATGACCCACTGGCATTGAGTGCCATCGGAAGTGCCAGAAGAGAGGGGTCAATAATTATATGCCAAAATATGCCCTCATCGACTATGCAGCTACAAATTGGACAACCGCTTCTCGGAATACCTGGATCAGAATCTGGAGTTATTCTGGTTCGCAAGACCGATTTGCGAAGTTGGATTCGGCAGATTACTCGCACAAGTTCAGATGCACACGTAGAACAGTTGCCGAGGTGGTCTGTTGGCCGTTCATTTCCCACACATTTTCTGATAGTAGAGTTTGGCTAGATGGCAGTAATTGATCAATAGGGGGAGGAATGAGGAGGTATCAATACGTTGCTTAGGTACTAACAATATGGCACTGGTGCCAACATGGGAGTCCTGTAGACAAAGGAGGATTTAGCTGCTATCCTCCTCCCGTAGCGCATCGATTCATCTTCGCACAGGGAGGAGTATGGTGTCTCGCATGCGGACGAATTAGTAGGCGGTAGGCGTGGGGGCTTCATGGGGCTATCAGTGTGAACAGACTCTTATTTGGTGGTTCCCGTGGAATTGAGTACAGGAATAGCTCTTCCTCTCCCCATAATTTCTACTTTTGCGAGTGAACAAGAATTGAGATCAAACTTGTGAAAGTTCATCGAAGGTTTCCTCTCACGGCCACTTGTTTCCGAGCCCCGCCACGACCCCGCGACCCCGCATCCACTGTCCCTATCACCCTACCTTCCACCGCCCCGCACTCGTCTACCCCCCCGAAAGCCCACCAGCTCGCATGTTTACCACAAAGCTATATTACCGTCCTCATACCCCCCACCCTGTTGAGTGTTATGGGGTACGGGCAACCACCCTATCATGGTTGCTAGATATGTGAGTGGGAATTGCCCAGTAGTGTATGTATGATGCCTCTTGGCTAGTTTGTCTTCTATATGTAGAGCAGAACCTCTCGTCTCTTCTTGATAAAAACCATGCTCCATCCTTCTTTCATCTCCCAGGTTCAACACACCCCATGTTAACGGGCAACGCACACCAATGAATACAACCTAATTTATTCTTCTAAGCAGCGCCCGCCTGGCATATCACTAGCAAAATCCCTTAGAATGAGGCAAAGCAAAGGAATGGAAAGAGTGAAGACAACCCTTAGTATGATGTGCCAAGTTTATGACTCACAACAATTCAGCAGCGTTTCAGTGATTGGATATAGTTTTGCCGCAATTGTAAGGAGCAGAAGTTGGTGGGGATCACTTTTTTCTATCACAAAAAGGTGAGTCGAGGCAAAGACTGTCTTTTACTTGCAGAATCATGTGATTGACGAGAAAGGGGTTTGAACCATAGAGCTGAAAGCGACCGTAATGGGGGATATTGGATAACTATCAAGAGTAACTGACGATTAATTCATGAAGCGGTGAGTGTACGTCAGCCATGACAATGCAGGTACGTAATGCTCTACCCGGCATGTTACCGAATGACACGCGTTTCAAGGATGAGATACATGTTAACCCATATCTGCTTTATGCTGTGGGGTCAGACGTGGCTGTAGGCTATGGTGACTGTGCCCAACGATAATGCACATCCGGCGGTATCTATGAGCCGGGGGGGGCCACAAAACCTAAGGAGAAACCAGGAATGGATCGCCGTGAAGGGGTCCATCTAAAATCTTGTCCGCCCTATACCGGCGGCTGTTTTGGGTGCCTTTAGCTTACCTCCTGGTGTATGTGGCGGGGAGAATATATATATATTGAGAGAGTGAGCAACTGCTACGTTGAGGGTGCTGGGGAGAATCACTTCTGGTTACTCGGGTGTGGATATCAATTTTGGTTTCTTAGTAGTCCGACAAAAGAGGAGAGAGCAATTCGCGTTGATTAACGGCAGGAGAAGAAGTGATTTCAAGAGCTATAATAACTCAGAATAGCCAGACCACTAAACAGCACGATTATGACTCCTTTCTCACATTTGTATAATAGCGCACAGAAAAGTCCCACATAGTACGTCGGATGGAGCTAGAGGCTCGAGCTCTCTCCTTTATCTTGACTCCATCTAGATTTAACATGACGCCTACAATTTGTTTTTAACCGTAATTCATTACTCTGAAGCCACCAAGACTTCCGCTCTTCAACTTAGAAAAATTCAATTAATACATTTCACCCTTGTACCAGATAGTCTGGAAAGTGTATGGACCCATGAAATTGGCAACATAACATATATATGTTCTACTCGAGTACTTCAATCATCCCCTTGGTCAACAGGATATCTTATCAACCAAGTAGGTCACTTTATAATGGTGACACGTCAGTGGTAAATCCGATTCCAATTCGTCCTTGAGGACAAGTGACTAGGCAGTTGGGATATCCTAGTCAGGGAGGAAGGGTGAAGGCATGGGACAGGGGGATGGGAGACCAGGAGCTGGGGTAGCGATAGAATCGCCGGAGGAACTGGCCTTCTTTACGGGAAATGCGATAGAGGTATTGAGGTCGTATTAGTGGCGGTGTGTTATATCTGGAGTGGTGGGAAATGGTTTAACTAATTTCGCGAGAAGGGGTTTCTTGCTTCCGTCACTTAATAATCTTGGCAGTAGATGCCCAAACTTCTCTAATATTGCGTGGTGTCTATAAATCCGTTACGTCCTTGATGCTGCATGGATATACCTTACTAACCCAACCCCGGCGTGCTACTTATTTGTAAAGGTTTGGCTATTTTGTCAACATAAACAGTTTCCACTATGGCTGAACGTCTCTGTGATTGACAGACTCCTACAGGGTGTTTGTTCAGGCTACTGGCCCAGGAGGCTGCCCGAGTGCCATTCCTAACGATCAGGCCATTGTTGAGAATGTGTAGAGATCATGTATTGAACGTTTATGCTCAGGGCGGCCAAGCCGCATAGTTCTTTCGAACTAAAACCAGAAGCCAATATCCCGGGGGCAAAGTGGGTAAGTTGAAGTCTGTTGTCCTGTGTTAGTATACTCATGTTGATGTGGTAGGGTGAGGAGCTTTAGAAGGTAGGAGGACCGCGGTGTCGTGGTTGCATGGAAATCGTGGCTGCATCAAGATTGGCTGCTGGGGTGAAGAGAGTGATTCTGCTACTAGAATACCAGGAGATAAGGAAGTGAAGATCGCAGATTTGGGAGAAACAGAGAAGGCTAATTTAGGGGACCCCGTAAATAGCTAGGATCGCGAAGGTGATAGGTAGTGCTGTAGCTGCGGAACGCTATACTTTGTGGGCAAGTGGATGGAACGAAATTTTGGAATGCTGGAATATGATATGGGGTTTCGAATCCTCATGTTGAACCCACCCAGAAGACGACCCGGTTCCTGGTTTCCCGACTAGTTTTGTACGCCAATGCCTATCCACTCTCGGGTGAGCTGTAACGGGTACTCGGCTAGGATTGCTTTTCAGCTTGTCAGCAAATCTCTTCCCCCTTCTTCAGGCCTATCCAACTGACTGGCAAAAGCCCCTCATAGGGGTTTGTGCGACATGACTTGTGAGTACTATGATTTCATTCTGGCTACTCGAGTAGCCCATTCGGTACTAGCTAACTATTAACCTTCCATGTGGCCCGGGAGTCGTTCTTGTCCACCGCCTCTTCGCTCAATCAAGATTGTCATTCCTTTTATTCCTCACACTAGTTTTGTATCAGGGGTGCTATCCGTGATCTGCACATCTTTCCCGGTTCCTTTGATCAAATCATTACGCTAAGCAGCGAGGCTGGGTACTGGTGAATATCATCTTGCATGTGCTTTTGGGAAAAGATGCTTTGATCTCTTACCCACCGTGTCGTATATTTATATTAGATATCTCCAATGTGTAACGGGTTAAAGGCTTATCTCGCATTCAATACCGTATCTTTACTTGGTCAACGCTACGCTTCTTTCACGAATACCCTATACTTGTCGATATTGAAGACACTTGTTCGGGCAAGCGGAGTAATAAATCGACAGGTACAGGGACTCAGGAACCTTCGGTGGTCAGGGGTTGATGGTCCATAATGTTCATGTTACACTTGTGCCCGCATTATCAGAACAAGATCCTCTCGCAAAAATTTGACCTCGACACCCGGAACCTAGTATCGGTTTCCACACACATAAGGCGGATTGTATGGTATTATACTGCTGATATGATAACCTGATAAACTAAATGTGCATTGTGTCAGCGAAATGCGTCAGGTGCCACCAACCACCAATCGTTTCTTGATCATCTTTCAGGTAATTTTACATATATCTATTATACCTAACCCACGAATGCCACTTGATAGGAAAGGTAACGCCGATCAGTCATTTGACTACTTCGCATTGAAGTGGGGCAAGTCAACTTGATCCCGCATATTCCGTAGTATGGTATGATATATTTGAGAGCTTCCGCCCTGGAAACCATTCGCAGGCCACAGGGTTGGCCAGAGCACGGCCTACACAAGGAGATAAGAAAGGAAAAGCAGATACGGACTTGAAAGAGCTCACGGTAGCTCATCAAAAATTGTCCTATCCCGGAACATTGTAGCTCTCTCCCCCACACATAGTCAACAGCGAAACCAACAAATCCAACCTCTTCAATCCCTAACAAAATCCCTATATGTGTTGGCAAAGGCGATCTACTGAACAGCCGTCGACACAACACCAATCCTCCTCAAAATATCAAGCCAAAACAAACAATTCAATCGCGACCACATTTTACTGCAGCACCTCCTCATAGCATAGCTATGGTGTTGAATGCTAACCGGTATTGGTCGGCACCCGGCACTCGCGTATCTCGCCCATTAGGGGCTTATTGAATTGGGATCAACCGTAGAGCATATTTCCGCCTCCCCACCCACACTCTTGAGAGTGAGGTTTCACCACCCCCCATGGCGCCTTGGACCTTGGTAGTGATTTTTCAGCCAACCATATTCCAGAGAAATCTCGGGCATGACGATGTGTTCGTGCCTCGGAAAAGTTAGAGATGTGCGAGAGGTATATTTTAGGGAGACTCCTCAGGCGGGGAGACTGAGCGTATGCACGCTCCTAGTGAAGTGCCATAGCAACGCCCAACCACATCAGAATAGTTTGATTGCTGTAACTCAAAAGACCTGAGGGTAATTCATGTGCGCTCCACCTTTTCCATAATCAACCAAAACCAATAACAGAAAATGAGACCACGAAACACAAGGCATGAGAGAAAGATGAAAGATAAGATTGAAAAAGAAAGAAAATAAAATAGAAAGGTATGTTCAGATCATTCCCTGTATCAAATGCAAATCCCTAACGGGCTGAAATTCAAGATACTATTATCAGAGAAACTGGCCAAAACAAGTATATGCATATGTCCCAGTGGTCACCACACGAGAGCAGTAATTTAGGAGAGGGGGTTGAGAGAAGGAGAACTACTCGGCTGAGAGTGATTTTAAAGATTAGTTAATGTGTTAAAGAAGTAGGTAAGAAATAAGAAACTGAATAATACTTACAAATATTTGGTGAATGAGGAAATAGGATATGCGACCGGCCAGGAAGATTTAGCGATGGATTGAAAAAGTCCCATGACTTGTGCATGGAACTTGCGATATGCTCCTCATCAACGTCACTTCCAGAGTAGTAAGAGGAGGGTGCTGTGCTCGGAGCAGGACTTGGAAAGTCTGCAACTGAGGGAAAGGGCCATGGAAGTTGGATATCTTCAAATGAGGATATCGAAATTGTAGGATGTAAGGAGGAAAGTAATGGAGTAGTGGAGGAGGAGGAAGAGAGAGGGAGATATTGTAAATGATTATCTCGGTAAGAGGAAAAGGTCAAGGTAAGTTCCTGTATTCATTGCTCAACTTCATTAAGAAAACTATTAGAATTATCGGTAGAGGTATCTTCAAGCTGATAAAATGTTGCCCGAATCTGTTCGCTAACCTCGCGCATTCGCAGAACACGGTCCATTCTTCCACTATCATCACCGGAAGCTACCACTTCCAATTGTCTTTGTCCTCTCTTCCTAGGTCTGCGATTCTCATAAACCTCCATACCCTTTTCTCCAAAATAATCAATAAACCTCTCCCACACCTCACCAGTCAAAAGACCCTCTGCTCAGTCCAAATGGAAGATGTGTCAACAAGGAAGGGTATAGCGGACGAAGAAGATACAAGAACAAAATGGTAAGCCATCAGTAAACTCCCACTGCTGTACTGACTTTTGCTGGAGGAATCTAGCTGATACCTCGCTCTCCTCGGATGCGATAAGCTTTTGGATTTTGAAAGGAAAGTGCGTTAGGAGACGATACATGGTTGAAAGGGTAGATGCATGAGCAGTTGATTCAATAATACTTTTTTTTTACTCCTACCATAACATCTTGTCCACAATCATCTATATTTTTCACGCATCCATAAATACCGTGATATTTTCCATCTCCCTTCCGTTGACCATGCCCTCCCTTTATCTTCTGGTGCCAGGCTTGACCAAGATTCGTAGTTGTAACTAGGAGTAAAGTTTGTGAGTGCTGGCGAGCCCAAATTGCCCATTGTGCTCGTGTATCTAACCACTCCTTTGTAATATAAGCTGTTGAGTCATGATCATTTTCAGGCAAAGAATCAATTGCAGCCATGATATGGTTGATGCAATGCTCTTGCATGCGACAAAACATTGCATGATGTAGTTTTTAAAAGGTTTTGCAGTATCGTAATGCAGCAAACTTCTGACTCAACGTACACTCTGAATGAACTGTACTGTTACGATTCCTAACTGGCATTAGTTCTTAACAACGGGTAGACAATACTTCACTCTTCTCTTCTCGATGATAGCTCATAGGCCTATGCCAACAATAAGGTGGGAGAGGCTCTTGTGTCTCAGATCCTTATCGCCTATCGTACTCTTTCTCCAACTCTACTCCTGTAGTAGAGTTCTCGTCTTGTTTGCAGGTATTTGTAAAGAGCGTAAAGGTTTTATATTCGTGAAAGCATAAAGTAATAAGTAAGGAAATAAGTTAGAATGAAGTGTGAAAAGCCTATCTACCCGGCGATTTTTTGCTTCTTTTTTTTTTTTCTTTTTTTCTTTTTTTTTATCTTCATGTATTCATTGTTTTATGGTACAAGAACTTGCATGCAGCGATAGCTATGGCATAAACAAAACCTTAATCTGAAAATCCGCAAACACAAAGGAAACAAATCACACCAAACTATAATATCCCCGGAGTGGTGTCCAATAGCTGACACCCAATCCCTAGGAACTAAAACAAACAAATACAAAAATCATAACGAAAAACAAATCCAACCAGCAGAATAAAAACAACTCCATGGCAGGAACAAGGCCAAAAGTAGGCGTCGTGCCAATCTACTGGGCCTTTTTTTTACTTTTTTTATTTTTTTTATTTTTTTATTATCATGTATTCGTTGTTATTTAGGATACAAGAAGTTGTATGCAGTGCTAGCTATGGCATAAACAATGCCCATTCCTCCTTCTGCCCGGCTCGACCGTATCCCTAGGACACTCTGGTATGGGCCTAACCGTACATCTCACCCCAAAGAAAAACCCATCTCTACCCCGCAAGCCAACTCAGAGAATAGGAGAAGCCTAACTAAGGACAAGCAGGAAAACATAGGAAGGTAACTTCCTGGAACATCTCAGAAGCAAAACAAAAGAAAAACAACACAAGAGATCCCACAACAACCATGCCAGGTATACGCACTGGCAGCAGAAAAACCACAGAAGTTATCCTGGAACGCGACGCAACTGAGAAAATGGGCTACCTGTGGGGGACGGGAAAAGAGAGAGGAGCAGTAGGATGCAAGCCAAGTACAGGTGTAGCAGTAGGGTGCAAGCTGGTCCAAGCGCCAGAACAGTCTGGAAACCAAATGCGACCGTATCAACTCTCAGTAATCGTGTTTATGTCTGACTAGGCGGTCCCCAGTGGCACAAGCCAAGCATTTTACCGCGTCTCTCATGTAGTCCCTTATTCTCAGAGTGATAGTGTCACTTAGTGGATGGGATACCACCGCTTAAGCTGACCATGGGAAAAGGCGAGATTGACCCGTGGGCTTGTTGAAGAGTTCTCGCGTACTGCAAACCGTGTTGCTAGCCGTCAGAAGAGTGGGAAGCGAATAGTCACTGACCGTATGGAGGGGCCACGCTAAGCGAGGAAGGAGGCGAGAACGGGCAGCGTGAAAGGCATACCGGCACCCAGAGGAAGGAAAGCCCTGACATCTTGAGAAGGCAGAAAAGGGTAGCGAGGGGAGGGCGGGAATGACAGTTACTCTTAGGCTGAGGCCATCATGGGAGGAGAAGGAGGGTGGATGGTTCGTGAACTCCAAGCATTGAGGATTGATTTCAAGCGTGAGGAAAATAGAGGAGACAGCGGATGGCCTATCTACTGGGCCTTTTTCTTTTTTTTTTCAATTTTTTCAATTTTTTTTATCGTCATGTATTCGTTGTTATTTAGGGTACAAGAACTTGCATGCAGTGCTAGCTATGGCATAAACAATCCCCATTCCTCCTTCCGACTGGCCCGACCGTATCCCCAGGACCCTCGGGTATGGGCCTAACTGCACACCTCACCCCAAAGAAAAACCTGTCCCCACCTCGCAAGCGAACTCAGAGAATCGGAAAAGCCTAACTAAGAAGAAAGCAGGAAAACATAGGAAGGTAACCACCCAGAACATCTCAAAAAGAAAACAAAAGAAAAACCACACTGTAGATCCCACAACAACCATGCCGGGTATACGCGCGGGCAGCAAAAACCGTAGAAGTTATCCAGGAACGCGATGCAACCGAGAAAATGGGCCACCTGTGCGGAGGAGGCAGGCAAGGGTGGTGCAGTAGGGTGCAAGCCGAGAAAAAATGCAGCAGTAGGGTGCAAGCCGAGAAAGGATGTAGCAGTAGGGTGCAAGCCGATCCAAGGGACAGAACAGCATGGAAACCAAACGCGACCATGTCAACTCTCAGTAATCGCGTTCGTGTCTGACTAGGTGGTCCCCAGTGGCACAAGGCAAGCGTTTTACCGCGTCTCTCATGTAGTCGCTTGTTCTCAGAGAGATAGCGTCACTTAGTGGATCGGATACCACCGCTTAAGCCGACCGTGGGATAGGGCGACATCGACCCGTGGCCCTGTTGAAGAGTTCTCGCGTACTGCAAACCGTGTTCCCTGCCGTCTGAAGCATGGGAAGCGAGCAGTCACCAACCATAGGGAGGTGACTTGCTAAGTGAGGAAGGGGGCGAGAACGGACAACATGAAAGGCCTACCGCCACTCAGAGGAAGGAAAGCCCTGATATCTTGAGAAAGCGGAAGAGGACAGTGAGGGGAGGGAGGAGATGGCCGTGACTCCTAGGCCGAAGCCATCGTGGGAGGAGAGGGGGGGTAGATGGTTCGTGAACTCCAAGCATTGAGGGTTGATTTCAAGAGCGAGGAAAATAGAGGAGACGGCGGATGGCCTATCTACTGAGCCTTTTTCTTTTTTTTCTTTTTTTTTCTTTTTTTTCTTTTTTTTTCTTTTTTCTCTTTTTTTTTCTTTTTTTTCTTTTATTTTATTTT
>JACCEG010000321.1:128146-192315 GCA_014065205.1 Tuber brumale | reverse complement strand
TAAATATCGAAGTGCCTCCCGAGCTTTACAGACATCATCAAGCAACGGAGAAGAGATCTTATCAATATAATATTGTTTTACGCTTTAAATCTTTACCTTACTTATTTTATCGAGACGAGCCTTCCTCAACAGATTCTCCAATCAAAGATTTCGGGCCTACGTCCCTCAGTTACATACTAGAGTTGGGCGTCCGCCTAACAAGTACCCATACCCGCAGAAGAGTACTACAGCTTGGAAAATCAGCACAGATGTCAATAGTACGTGAATCTATTCAGCTGGAAACAAATCGCGAAATGCAGCAGAAGAACCGAAAAAAGAGTACTGGGAATGGGAAAGCTGGTTCAGGAGTTGAAGGATGCTCAGCAATTACCGATAAAAGGACCAGAGTACTTACTATTGCTGGAGCCCAAGAGCGGAAACAAAAGGCGTAGCAAAAGATGGTAGCTGAGCTACAAAAGCAGGAACGGCTTGAAAAAAAGCGACAGGATAAAGCATTGCATGAGGCAATATTATCTTCTCTAATAGGTCCATTGTATGAGGCATTGTCCGCTGCAGAGGATGGTGAATCTCATGTTTTCCTTGACCTTACTGCTGGCTGGTGGGTAGAGTGCTTAAAGCCAGATTTTTTCCTTTCATCAAGTAGTTTATCTAGTAGCCGTGAAGAGGGTTATTGTGCTCCACCTCTCTCCCAAGGTTGGTCAAAGATCGCAAGCAGCAGGGACTAATTCCAACCTTGAAGGCAGGAGGAACATGGAAGTGGGTTCCAGCAGAGGATGAAACGGATTGGGCATTTGTGTACATTTCTTTTCCTTAATTCGTATTGAAGTCACCATGTATATTTAGTTTCCTGATACTGAACCAGAACCAATTCTGGGCCTGGTTCCTGGTCCTCCGGGTCCAGCACCAATGGGGTTCCTCAGTACTTTCTCTCAGTTTTAGTATTGTGTAACCTGATTCACTACTGGGTACTGATTCACTTCCAGGTCTGATTTACTTCCGCGTCCAACACGTTAGCGGGAGAGGGGAACTTAGGTACTCGAGTGCTAGTGCAGTACCGGTATCATATTTATCTCCATAATCTCCATAACCTAACCTAATCATCCGCCTTAATCATCCATCTTGACCTCGGTCTGGTCTCGTGTGACGCCTAGTCTACCCTATCACGCCCGCAGCTTGTGTTACCGCGGATAGCCTAGGGGGGATGAGTTATGAATAAGGTGCGATAAGTGGCGGATCCAGCTGTGTGGAGCACCGGCGCAGTTAGACTATCATGCCCATGATACCGATGAGCAACTTCATCCCTCCTCCCCTGTCTTACCTTACTGTACAGTAGTCGCTATCCGTCTCCCATCACGAAAACAACCACACACAGAACTCACCGTCGATATTAACTATCACCCGTTTCAAGCAGCACCGCATCCCTTCCTACAGAGTTACCTCGCATACTGTACAAGTACTGGAGAGTGTCCGGTACCGGTACTCTACAAGCACTGCACAGATTCAGCAATAACTACCTGACGCCCACCGCTCCAGTCGACTCATACTCTCCCCATCTTTCCCCTCGGTGATCATCCTCCAATTACGGACCCGTGCCAGGCTGTAAGAAGCTTGTGCGCAATCTTCATACGTCAACACAAAGTCCTTAGTGTTGCTCTGTCTTCGCTCCTTCTGCTGCTACCTGCAGCCGGTCACCCCCCTCCACTTCACTCTCCGCCCCCAAACAGATCAACCACGCCCCTTCGTGACGAATAGAATCGATCCCCCGCATATCCGCTCACGCATTTATTCTTCCACCTGCCCTCTGACACGGGGAGGAAGAAAGAAGAAATAGGGAAAATTAATTAATTTTGTTTTAAACTGTCCTCTGGAGGGGGCAAAATTGGAAGGCAATATTTATCCCTCCCCTGGGGTTCCTCTTTATTTAACCCTATCATGAGCCTCACCAACTTTGATTTCCAGCGATTGTTCCAAAAATTCCTCTGGGATCCCGAGCCAAAGAATACAGATCCGATGAACTCTATATGGTGTTTGGGCCAAGAATACCCTAGTGCTGGGCTTCCCCAATCCCCACCTCCGCCCCCCCCTTCCACCGAGAACAGTATAATTAGGGGTCATGATAACTATAGGGAAGCCGAGGGGAGCAATAAGGGTCAAGAGGAGGAGGGGGATACAGGGTGGCCGAAAGCTTTCTTGGACGATTTCGAGTCGACTCTGTGGATGACGTATCGCAGCGATTTCAAACCCATCCCCCGTGTAGCAGATTATAATGATAAGCTCACATTCCTAACGAGCATACGGAGCCATCTTGATAAAGCGGAGGGCTTTACAAGTGATTCCGGATGGGGCTGTATGATACGGTCAGGGCAAGCAGTGATTGCCAACGCCCTGGCTCATTTACGGTTGGGCAGAGGTATGAGAAGGCCCTCCTCTTGGCTTCTATCTAAGGGTTACAGAGCTCACCATTGCTGTAGGGTGGCGAAGGGGGATGAGACCCGAAGAGGAGAAACGGTTGTTGGCTTTGTTTGCCGATGATCCGCGAGCTCCATTCTCGATTCACAAATTCGTTCGGCACGGAGAAGTAGAGTGCGGGAAGAATCCAGGGGAGTGGTTTGGCCCTAGTGCTGCCGCAATGTGCATCCAGTGGGTCACACGTCTTTTCTAACATTCCCATTGCAATGTTGTTATTGACTCGCATACAGAGCTCTCACTCATGCTTACGAGCCGGCTGGTCTACGGGTTTACCAAACAAATTCAAACGATCTCTATGAGGAAGACTTCCGGAAGGTTGCCATTGTGAATGGAGTGTTCAAGCCGACATTGGTTCTTGCTGGGATCCGGTTAGGAATAGAAAGAATCACGAATATCTACTTCGAACCCCTGGCAGCGTGCCTGCGGATGCCACAGACCGTCGGAATCGCTGGGTGTGTCTTTCCCTCAGTCATCCCTCGTACAATAGGACAAGCTCGTTAACGTATGATACAGCGGACGTCCTTCATCTTCACACTACTTCATTGCGGTTCAAGGAGAAAACTTTTTCTACTTAGACCCTCACACCTGCAGACCGATCCTACCCTTTAAGGAAAACCCACAAGATTACACGAAGGAAGAAGTTGACACATGCCATACGAGGCGAATTAGAAGACTGCATATCCGAGAAATGGACCCGAGCATGTTAATAGCGTTCTTGATCAGGGATGAAGCGGACTGGGAAGATTGGCAAAGGCGAATCAGTGAAGTAGATCCCCCCTTCCCCAGAATTACAGTTTCAACTCACCCTCCGATAGCCGGAAAAGAAGGTCATTCTTGTTAGCGATAGTGAGCCATCCGGAAGCTGGGCACCCAGAGAGGCAGCAATCGATGAGGTGGAGGCCTTCGAAGACGATGATTTTTAAGACGCTTGTGTACCGATTCAGGTATGAAGAACTGAATAAATAACATTCCCGATATTCCGATACCCATTAAATTAGTCGGCGAAAGATAAGGGTTACGAGCGTATGAGGGGCTTTGCTTGAACGGGGCATTGTGATTCTTTTTTTATTCGTGATTTCTTTTTTCCTATTAACTCCTTTACTCCATTTATTTGTTTATTCTCCATTTACTCTTTTTCTTCCCTTTTTTTCTTTTTATGCTCTTTACTTGCCTTGATTGGTTTGGGGTGCGAGTAGACTCTGTGCTTTCATTTCCTTCTTTCCATCCATATCACCGGTATGTTTCGCTCTCCCTCTCTCTCGTTCACTGGTTTGATCTTTGGTTTATATTGGCGGGGTTGGCTTGATTTGTTAGTGTCTTTAAATGGTTGCAGTACGGTACTGGTGTGAATCCAAGTTCACGATATTGTCAGGATGAGTGATGGAATTGTGGTTCAAGATAACATACCAGTATATGCTGGTATTAGTATATAACTTACGACTAAGGATACCGAGTGGATTTGATAGAAATGTAATAAATGTTTGCAATAAAGCGGCCTCCGCAAGTATGCCTGTGCTGCAAACTACCCTTACTATCAGCACCGCATTGTATCCAGAGGCAAAAGTCTCCAAGGTAACAACTTTTTTTATCCCTTGCCAAGGGCGCGTCTGGTTGCCATGGTGTTTCGAAACCTTGATAATCGGAAAATGAGAGTTGCAACAAGAAACTGCCATAATGGTGAGTTGATGGTTTGGGCTACATGTAATGTTACAATGGCATGTCTGGTCACCCTCAATGAAATACCAAGAAATTGTTAGGCATATGGAAATCTGAGATAAAGTGCACAGACCTCATGGTAGGGTAACTGCGCACAGACCTTCGATTTATCGAAGCCAACACCCCCCTCCGGCCCCCTTATGGGGCCCTGTTAGGCGGACGCCAAACTCTAGTATAACTGAGGGACGTAGGCCAAATCTTTGATCGGAGAATCTGTCAAGGAAGGCTCATCTCGATAAAATAGGTAAAGTAAAGACTTAAAAGTATGCAATAATATTATATTGATAAGATCTCTTCTCCATTGCTTGATAATGTCTGTAAAGCTCTGGAGGCACTTCGATATTTATATCCCGCGTCTGAGTATTTGCGTACTACTTCTAACTACTATGCCTCTGAAGTGCCACTCTAGTTTTAATACACAAATGTCCAGAATCTTATAAGTGCAAGCACCGTTTGACCCTGAAACTTCTCACACCCTTTCACTGTTACAGAATAGTATTTTTCTGTTGAGATGACTGCGCTATTTGTTCTACCAAACAGTGGTCTTCAACTTAGTTATCCGCATAGACTATTATATTACTTTAGTCTTGTTAACTATCGTTCTAGTAGTCTCTTCAGTCATGAAGTAATCAGTTTCATGCTGGACCACCTAGTGCCAATTGCAAGTTCAAGCCTGACGTATCAATGTCTTAAGGGTCTTCAACTTATCTAGGTCTTCCTATCTGAGCATGCTTCCCCTTGGTCCGCCAGCCTCCATAGAGAGGTCCTATTACTAGGACCAACTAACCTACAGCTGATCTCAGAATAGTATGGGTGGATTCAGTATATCCTCAATAGCCTCCACTACTGGGACATCCTGTTGGAGTATTTCACTGAAAACATCCCATCACTTTCGGCCCATAATTAGGAAGCCTAATTTTAAAGCCTACTATCTCAATGCACCTGTGACAAATTCCTTCCGTTCCACTTTCCAGATATTGCCAAAGGTCCCCTCTCATATATCCTGCCAACAGCATACGGTCAGATGGACAAGAGCGATGTATATAGTGTTATAAAGTCGGCTTCATTGATGTGATATTTTAGTTATAGGACACAACTCTCGAAATCTCACTGATGACATGCAGGCCCCATAAGAGGGCCGGAGCAGGGTGTTGGCTCCGGTAAACTGAGGGTCTGTGCGCAGTTACCCTACTTTGAGGTCTGTGCACTTATTGTCTCAAATTTCTATATGCCTAACAAAGTATTACATTATATTATTATAAGATTATCAGCTTTTCAGATAAACTAAAACTCTCCCATTCTAACTTGCATTAGTATGAGCAATGTATTATACTATTAGATTATTCTTTACTTTACATGTAAAAAAAGATAAAAGACAATTCATAAATCTAGTTTGAATTTTGGCTATTTTTGAATTTTTAAATACTTTGAACTCTATAGGTATTGTTTTTTAATACTAACTATTGATATTTATAATCTAAGGAACATTTCTATCCTACTTTCATCTACCTTTCAATTGAACTTCTGCATAAACATTTTCATTGACAAAATCATTGTCACTCGAGATACTGCTAGGTTGCTAAGAGGTATCATTACTTTTCAGACACGACTGTACAGCCTTGTCGAATAAGTTCTCGTACGGTTGCCGGCAACGGTACCACCACAACGAACAGTGAAGTTGACCACAAAAAAAAAAAAAATATGAACTCAATTGTCACGGTTGCGTGACAGATAGTGGAAGGAGATGTTTGTGGCAGGTAGTAGAAGGAGAGGGTTGCGGAAGGAGATGTTTCACTATGACGAAGATATTCGTCATGAGGTTTTACTTTCATGCACATGACCTATTAAGAGGTCATGGGGGCAGCGCACGAGGCCAAGAGGGCTGCGCAGTTTGATTTACTTTCACGCACATGACCTATTAAGAGGTCATGGGGGCAGTGCACGAGGCTAAGAGGGCTGTGCAGTTTGAGTTACTTTCACGCACATGACCTATTAAGAGGTCAGGTGGTTTACGCACATGATCAATGATACGATCATATGATGTTTTTCATGAGTCACGATTATGACTCATAGTTGTTTTGATTTATAAGCGGCTTGAGTGAAGGACTATAAAAGGAGGCCGGTAGAGCCTGGTAGTTAGTTCTTCACGCAACCACCCATTATACTTTCTTACCTATACTATTGAGAATAGATTCTATTCTATCATTTCGAGATTTCTATCACGATACGACTTGATTATTAACGTTCAAGCAAGGAACGTAGGCAACAGTCTAAGAATAATAATCAAGGTCCTAATAGGAGAGGGAATGAAATAACAGTACACTAAGGAGGGGAAGTATCGCATTATTACGAAGAGACTAACGAAGAACTGTTGCCTGTCGCAAGATATATATTGATATTGGAGAATAGGTAGGATACCTAACAGAGGTAAACAATTTTATATTGATAAGATCTCTTCTCTGTTGCTTGATCATGTCTGTAATACTCGGGAGGCACTTCGATATTTATATCCCGCATCTGAGTGTTCGCGGACTACTGCTAACTGCTATGCCCTCTAAGTACTATCCTGGTTTTAGTACGCAAATGTCTAGAATCTTATAAGTGCAAACACCGTTTGACCCTGAAACTTATCACACCCTTTTGTGGTCAGGAGGTAGTATTCCTCCATTAAGATGACTGCGCTATTTGTTATTTCAAACAGCGGCCTCTAACTTAGATGTCCGTGTAGACTATTATATTACTTTAGTCTTGTTGACTATCATTCCAGTAGTCTCTTCAGTCATGAAGTGATCAAATTCATGCTGGGCCATCTAGTGCCAATTGCAAGTCTGAGCCCGACATGTCTACGTCTCAAGGGGCTCCGACTTATCTAGGTCTTCCATTCTGAGCATGCTTCCCCTTGGTCCGCTCACCTCCGCAGAGGGTCCTATTCCTTGGACCAACCAACCTACAGCTGATCTCAGAAGGGTATGGGTGGATTTGGTATACCCCTAATAGCATCTGCTATTGGGGCATCCTCCTGGAGTATTTCATTGAAAACGTCCCATCACCTCCGGCCCATCGTTTAGGAAGCCTAACTTTGAAGCCTGCTATCTCAATACACCTCTGATGGATTTCTTCTGTTTAATTTCCCAGATGTCGCTAAAGGTCCCCTCTTATATATCCTGCGAACAGCATGCGGTCGAACGGACGGCAGCGATGTATATGGTATTATGAAGTGGGCTTCATTGATATGACATTTTAGTTATGGGACGCAACTCTCGAAATCTCGCTAATGACACGCGGGCCCCATAAGGGGGCCAGAGGGGGGTGTTGGCACTCCAGAAAATCCAGGGTCTGTGTGCAGTTACCCTACCGTAGAGCTGTGTATATTTCTCAGATTTCCATATACCTAACAAATAGTTACAGTATATGTTGAGTAAATATTCCTACTTATAGGAGTATTTAAATTACCTTGGAATATGCAGTTGAATACGGTGAAAATATACCAACATCCAATAGCTGCCGGAAATGTGTACTATGTGGAGAGAGGCAGAGACACTTTATGCTATGTGATTTTGCATACTCAATAAATTTCCAAGTGATATGAGAATCATGTCCATCAAAAATGAGAAGACGATATTTATTCGGGTCTTTGGGGCAAGTGTGAGGCTCGAAGTTATGTGCTTGCCACTGCAATCTGAGATATGCATCTGTCCAGCCATTTGGTGAAACAGCTGTGGTCCAATGCCCAGGCATTTCTCCATGATATCATCCATAAAGATGCTTTTCTCTTTTCATAATTACTATAGGAGGAATATCTTAAGCAAATATTCCAACTGCTTCGATAACCGTTACTGTTTCTCGTGAACCAGATTGTCGCAGAAAGGTAGCTTTTTTATCAGATTTCACAATCACTCACAAGGAATGTTGAATGAGCCCAATTAGAAATCCTTTTTTGTCCATGTTGTAAATGTTCTGTGACTTGATTTTGAACTTTTTTATTGTTTTCTCCAGCACTGTAAAGAAATTATGAAGGATGACTGGGTTATTGTTCATTGCACGGTCATTATCTAGGGCTTGACTATAGATTGATTTCAATTTTGGTTGGTACTGTAGAAATCATTTATGCCAATTCTTTCCTATCAGCAACAGGTCTGAACTGAGGTAGTTTCCTTTTGAGTCCCTGTGTTCGAAAGGGGAGTCGCTGTCAAGGTTTTGTATTTGCCGGAAAAAGTCAGGAGCACTCTCAACATTTCGTTGCTCGCGATCCTCAAGAACGGCAGCGGCCATTCCTCGTAGTATATCTATCTGTACTGGGTACTCCCAGAAGCTCATATGCAGATACCATTCCTCCAATGCTGCCTCTTCTGGGATTGTAAGAATCATGTCACCAACATGGGCTTCAGAACGCATCTTAATTTCACCTCCAGCAGCAACTGCTCGCTGAAGCGCTGAGAATGGAATCTGATGCATAGCTGCTGCACGTTGTAAGGAAATACTCAACTGTGTAACCTTCCGGGATACTCTATCTTTGGCTGAATATAATTGGGTGATAAGGGTTTCGCGATTGGCATAGTGGTAGATAATAGCAAGTTGGAGTGCAGAAGGGCCGGTGTTCAAATTTGGTGCTGATGCTCCGGTAGCTATTTTCCTCTGTGTAGGCATGATTGTGGTTCAAAAAAATAGGCAAAAATGATGAGGGATGTATTGTGAACTTGTCACGTCTTCTGTAGTTGTGAGTATTTTATTAACACCCTTGATCGCAAACTTTTAGTCATTTCTCAATCTGAACGCTCAAGCACCGATTCACTTCTGGGTAGTGATTCACTTCCAGGTCTGATTTACTTGCGCGTCCAACACGTTATGACTCGACAGATTTCAACTAAATTTACCATCGGCACGGTATCACAAAACAGAGTGTAATCCATGTAAGATACAGTACCGGTACTGGTAGTCTAGTCATTTGTACGAGTACTAGTACAGAGGGTCCTGGGATAAAGTTATCGTTTGGTAAAATTTGGAGCCATCTGCAAACAATGCACTTGGGTACTGAGTACAGGTACTATAATGATAATTGTAATTATGATACCGCAACTGCACTCGGCCAAGACCAAGACCCACTGTATGATGCCTTTGAAACAGTTCAGGAGTGGGTGACCTGGAGGCCTAAGAATCCAATTAGATTAGATTAGATTAGATCAGTTACGCTTTGGTTAATGCACTTTCCCAATCCGAACAGGGCGGCCCCCTCATCGGGATGAAGATCTTATTGATAACCAGGCTTGGCACTGATCCCTTGCTTGGACTATCCCGCACATCGACTTTATCCCCTTTCCTCTCCTCTCCCCCACCTCAACCCATGCACGTCGGTCTCCATTGAGTTTAAACCAGCCACTCAATCAAACCCTTTTCCCACGCATCTACCGTGAGCAATCATGGGGAACGGTCGAGGACGCGGAAGGGGTGGAAGGGGCGGAAGGGGTGGCAGGGGCCTGGCAAGCAGTTCTACCACCAGAGGCAATCGGGGTCGGCATCGGGGCAGTGGATATCAAGGTGGCGGATATTCCTTACCGGATAGCGGATATCAGGGCTTCGCAAGTAATAGCTATTATGGCTATGCTAATCAGCCCCCTCATATACCGGCAGTCGTGAGTGACGATGGTTCTTTCGGGAATATCAATAATGGCTTTCATGGTCTTCGTAGCTCCCAAGGTATTGGCATATTGTTGCAATAGTTAACCTGTTAATGTGGCTTACGCGATTTTAGATGCACCATATACACTTGTGGATGAGGCGCAAAATACAGGACACCACCCGAGGGATTGGGGAAGCACTCCCGCGCTTCGCCACTCAGCCGTCAAATTTGTCCCATCCTCTGCAGGCAATTTAATTCTGACAGACTTGTTCAAGCCATTGAATCTTGCGGTCAGCCCGGAAACACAGGAAGAAAACACTTCTGATGGCGATGTAGAAAAAAATACCTCTCCAGATCTCGAACCATCCGTCACACCCGCGAATATGGATAAGCTTCAGGAAGATTTGTCTCAAACTGTTAAAATGTCTGAATTGAAACTCAGCAACACGGGAACACACACCTGTACCGAACATGACTCAGCTACTGGAATGGCCTCGGTAACTCCTGGATTTGTGATTGATCTCACCGGGGACCCTAGCCTATCACCTAAGAAAGTAGTTCCTGGCCGTGTAGTTTCACCTACTCTATCTACTTCTTCTGGTGAAGAGATTGTTTTTGTTCCGCGCAGGAACCGTGGCGATACTGCTGTGAAGGCATCCGCTAGAGTGACAAGAGGGCAACAACCGGAGGAGCAGGAGACACATATTAAGGCCTCGGTGACCGTCGCGCAACTGGCATCAACAGACAGGCCAAATATTCGGACAGACCTGACAACTGGGTTTCAGTTTGGGGTGAAAACAAGCGTTGTCGTTGTGGATTCCTTTCACAAACCTGCCCTTTGCCTTGCAGAGGTGTCGAGCGAGACGGAAGGTCCTGCGAAAGCATTGTGCGTGGTAGGGAATGAAGAGGCTGAGGGATCAATATCCGGTAATAGAAAAAGGAAAGGTATGGGTCGAAAGAGGAAGGGTAATGGCGAAGACGATGAAGCTCTCAGAGACTATCAGGAAAATATTTTGGCGCAAGTGCTTGCCGAGAGGGTCGAGGAAGCAGGCGAGAGTTCTAATACAATTCATACTAGAAATCTTGCTGATGAGAATCATTGGCTTGACACAACGGACTTAGATGAGGAGGCAGAGGATGAGGCTGGCATTGACGAGTACAAGAGAGAGCTATGGGAACCAGAATATCTCCAGGACTTGGATATTCTTGACACGGCGAGCGAAGGACCTCACGGTATTATCAAAGCAGTCCTCGGGAAGAGGCAACGCCCAGGCGGTTTACAGTACATGGTTACATGGCAGGACGATGAAACAGAAACTCCAAAGTGGGTATTAGCGGAAAAATTAGATTTGAGTTCAGATTACAAGATTAAAGAATTTCTCGTCCTGGAAGAAAAGAAGCTTGTGGAGGGGTTTTCATCCTCTGATGACAGTGACGACGAGGAGGATGACGAAGACCTTAAACTCGCTAGATTGCTTCAGAGAAAAGAGGAGCTAGGCATTGCAAGCGGTTCCGATCTTGATAGTCTCGATGCCAACTTCTTCTCCCTGGGCAAAACAGGGAAGAAAAAGACAAAGAGGCGCAGAGGGGGTAACGATACCGACCCAGAAGACTTTATGCCTGACCCTAGCACTGGCCATTTCCCTTCCGCCTCATGGATGGCAGACTCTTATGAGGGTTTCGACGTCATGGAATGGGACAGGCCCAGTTTAGCAAAACGCAAGGGCAAAGGAAAGCAGCACTCGCTTAACCCCTTTGATTCTGAGCAAGAGGAGGAGCGAGAGGAGGAGCGAGAGGCAACTTGGGCAAAAGACCGTGAGAGGAAGAAGGCGCGCAAGCTAGAGCGAGAGGCACGCAGGGCAGAGGGAATGCTTGGTAAAAAGGCACAGAAGACCACCAAACGTGATTCAAACGCTAAATTTCCGGATGGGATCACGATGGAGGAGTTGAAGTACAAAATTCAGACTTTCTTAGAGAATGATATTCAATGGTGCGTATTGCCCTCAATTTATCATTTAGTTCCACACTAACACTTGTATAGTCTAACCCTTCCACCTATGAACAAGAAGAGCCGCAAGACTGTCCACCATATTGCGATGGCATTCAACCTAAAATCGAAGTCGTTCGGTTCGGGTAAGACCCGTTTCCCAACTTTGATCAAAACCTCCGACTCGGCCATCTACGAGGAGGATAGTGCGAGGGTTGCTCAAATTATGAACGCCGGGGGGTTTCTTGCCCCTCCCGGCATTGGTGGTGGACGGAGAGGAGGAGGGAAGAGGGGCGGCGGTGGACGTGGTGGTAGTAACGCTGGACGCGCTCGTGGAGCGGGGGGTGTTGTCCGCCACAGAGAGGGCGACATCGTTGGCGCAGGGGCTGCAGAACTTGGTGAAGATAACCGTGGCCGAATAATGCTCGAGAAGATGGGATACAAGGCGGGCATGGCTCTAGGCGCTACTAATAATAAGGGAATCGTTGTCCCGCTCGCTGCTGTTGTTAAGGTGGGGAAGGCTGGTCTTGGCTAAGTCCTGATAATGTGTTGCTAGAGGCGTAGTATTTTATTTCCTTACTATCTTGATACCCCTACGGTTTCAATTGGCAGATCTCAACTTTCATGTTTCTAGGCTTTCTACGGAATCTATCTTGCTCTGGCTGTCGGATATCCACTGATGATTAGGCTTGTCTTAGGTATTCAGGGTGGCGAAACCAAAAGTATTTCCTTTGTGAGTATTTGGAATTCGGGTAGCTAGCATTGCAGATGGCGAAAATTGTACTGTACAGTACAGTTCGGTGAGATATTTGATCATTGGTTGCGCATTTTACACCAAAAATGTTGTTTTTCGTAGTGTTATCACACAACCAGAGAACACTTGAGTACAGCTATTTTTCGCTCATTAAAGTATCTGTATATTGTAATAAACAAAAAATACTTGGGTTTTGCAGCATGCGTGAACTTCTGAAATGGGAAATCCTCGAAATAATCATCTCGAATGAGCTGCCATACAAATTCTAGGCGCTCAAACTACGTTGCCGAGCTCCCCTACGCAGTGGACCCCATAGCGGGAGATTCCCATGTCAATCAAGAATATGGGCGGCGGAGTATAGGTCACTAGATTCCTAGCTACCTAAACATATACTCTGAGAATCTATGAGGGGGTTGATATATGATATCATGATGGGCATGAATTTCCCGCACCCATTATTTCCCCTTCTATTTGAGTGTGGCTGTGCTGTGCTGTGTTGAGGTATTTCTGGGCATCGTGGGTAGATTAGGTAGATTAGCCATGAGATATAACTGAATGTTATACCGTTAGGTAGCTTTCCAAGTAGGGGACATTCCTTCCTGTCTTCCTTATTCCCACGAGCGATGAGGAGCAGACGGCGGAGCACTATTCCTTTCGTGCCCAATTATGTCTCTCTGCGTGTCCGGGGGCAGTGTGCCCTTCATCATTTTGTCTTGAGCGAATTCTCAGTCTTTTAATGTATGCTGATTCACTTGAGTGTCCGCCAACAGCGCATTTATCCACTGTATAGGTACCCTCCGATTTCTGGGCACTTTCCAGAGATTGGTATGTTTGCACAGATTGGTGCTCACCGAGTGATACCTCATGATAGCCATGGAAAGGCAATACAGCTCCGAGCGCCTGGGGAAAAAAAAATTGTAATAATGCGTCGCCCTTCCAAAGCAATGGACTAGCACATTGAGAATCAAACACCTAGCCATGTTTTCTATTTTTACTTTTTTTCTGCCATCAGCGTCTGCTCCACGAAAGAAATGCACCCATCCCCCTAGGGCTCCCTTGGACTGTGACTTCCATGCTATGGGGCGCCCCATACCATACACTACTTCACGGAATTGCATTACAAAACCTGCTTGGGGTGACTATAATTTCCGCCTAGCAATTCGCCAAACTCCTGCCAATTCGCAGGAGCTCAGAGATGAGCTTCGGGTATGTTGTAGGCTACCTACCCTATTGGCAAAAGTGGACCACCCATTTCTGCCAGAGGGACAAGGGGTGACTGCATTGCGGGGGGGGTTATGGAAATCTCTCGCTAGACCTGGTAAACGGGATGTTGGAGGGGAGGGGGGGGGGTATCTGAGATGTTATTGGACATTCAATTTTCTTGGTTGTTGGAGAGGGTAGAATTTATGGATCATTTCCACACCCGGGTTCTTCCTTTGCGCTTACTGTAGCTTGCTATATTTTGTGTGCTACACATCCGTCGACTGCACAGTTTGAATGCACGCTTGCCGATTGTTTGGAAAATATGGTGCGTTGCCGTAGCTCATACTACTAACACCGTACCCTAAATTGTGGCGGTACGGTGTGGTATGGGGCACTACAAAGCTTTATACCGAGTAGTAATTTCTTTCACCGTAGGAGTCTATGTTGCGGAAAGTGCTGATTCATTAGGCTTCCTTGCAACAAGTGAATTTTAGATATCATAGCCGGCCCACAGAGATTGGGGGATGGTTAGACAAAAGACTTAAAGATGAGGCTTTGGTGGCGTGTGAGGAGGATTGTGTGTGGGGAGGGTGTTACTAAGGAAGAACTAAGTTGGGCCCACGATATCCTGATCCGCAATGCCGGTGGCTAATTGTGTATTTAAGATGTGCCGTGATCGTGTTTGGGTATGATACAACTCCTTCCCCAAGAACACTTACTATCATAGATCACCCAGGACTGCATTTGGCAAATACAGTATTACGTAGAAATTAGGGTCTAGATATGAAGATATGATATGATAGATAGCTTTTTTAGGACCCTACCAGCCTACTAGTCCACACACTCGTCCTATCGATAACCGACATGTATCAAAAAAAGCTTCATGGGGAGTTTTTCTTTTTCTTTTTCTTCTGCTGCATCCTTCTTCAGATTTGAACATGTCCGGAGAGGAGGCTGGGGTGGAACAATAAAGGCCCCTACACCATCACCCACTCCCGAGGCACGTCGTTTATTCTTCTTTTCTCAAGGAGGAATTACTGTCCTCGAGGGAAATCGAACATGGACGCCTGGGAAGTCCAACACGCCGGAACCACAATGTCGGTCAATTGGGTCATGATCCCGGCAACAAGTGCTATGCTTCTTTATCGGCCTTACCCCCAGCATAATGGGGAAAAATCGTTCGCGGTGTAGGGGCCTTTGCGGTAGGGCTCGAGTTGTCTTCTCGCCGATCAATGAATTTCGCTCATCCAGGAATTAGATCACTGGTACGGCGCGCACTGCAATTCCGGTGGTGTTATCATACCTTGGGTATCCCTCAATGCTGAGTTTGCCTCCGATGCCAGGCCAATCACAAAAATTACGGTACGTTAGAAGACCGCTGGTGCCGAAGAGGTTAAATGATTGTGGCAGTCTTCAGGGGAGAGCTGGTTTTTTTTTTTTGCTGATACGGCACTAATTGAGCATCGTGCTGGAGGCATCCCAATGTGTCTCCCTTTCATCGCCTGGGGTACCCTCCTGAGAACTGTTTAGGCTGCCGACCACTCAAGCTGCCACATGCCCCCGGCCGGAGAGCCTACTGTCCCCCTCCCTTTCATAAATAATAGGTAGAATAACAGCTGGTTGCCCAAATTTTCTGTAACATGAAATGGCCGGCACCCAGCTGTATCGTATCATATCCTACGCTATGCAAACTTACTTTTCAAACCCTACTCCCTCCCGAGTGACACAACATGATTTCTACCACGGTCCTTCCTCATCCCCAAACAATCCTAAACAAACACATATCATACACAAACACAATTCTCTAGCTGTTTTACCCCTTCTACTTTCTTTGCAAATACAAAAAGTGTGGACTTATGAACTCTAAACTCGTATCATAGTATAATAATAGTATTATAGATTTGGGCTCCATTACCCCATGTTCCCAAATAAATGATAAGCCCCACCCCAACCAACACGAGTGACCAACACTATCCCGTAGCGCAAGAACTCCAAAAACGTTCACCAGAATCAGAGCCGGGAGGGCAGCGAAATATCATAGTACCAACATTTCGAGCCCAGTTGTATCACCCTTCCATTCTCAAAATTTAGTGCAGGGTGGCCAGGTCTGAGTCACCATTCACTCGGTCACAGGCCGGAGTGTGGTTGAGGGGACGCTGCAATGTTTAATATTCACCTGCAAAAAAAAGAGGGGGAGGTTATTTTCGGGGGTGGAAAATCAGGTCTATTGGGCAGATATTCGTGATTAAAGAAAAAAAACCATCTCCTAATTCCCACAGGTCCCACCAACCTCGTAGTGGGGTATTTATCTTAACCAAGTACTGAACAAAGGCCATTTTGAATATAGAAGAATGTGCAATTCCTCAAGCACACTTTGGTCTTCTTGGACCACACATGACAGCATGCAACGGGCTATGCATCCCGATTGGCAACCCGAACCCCTGATACGGAATCACAATAGGCAAGTGGGTCTGGAAGACCATAAAAAGGTAGCCGATGGCACAGCGGATATGGGGAGTACATCCACTAAACTTCCGCACCCACACGGGGCTCGAAGTTCTGGCTTTTGTCTCGGTGGGGAGGGGCATGGACTCGAGTACCCGTACGGGACTGTCTCCTGTTCAAGCTGCCTTTGGGGATAATTAAGCAGAAATGCAGCATTCAAGAGCATCATTCGACACCTGGAAGAACATGCGTTTCTCGAGGGGGTCTCGTAAGGATACTCGAGTATGTTGCTATCCAGGACTCCGCAACCCCCGCCCCGGCAGTTCCCTGATCCCTTGATTTGATTTGATTTTCCTTTTCCTGTTGTCCCTCGCAAGGTGGCGCTCGGAAAACACCTCCGCAATGCCATTTCAAGCCAGGAGGGCCGAAACGTTGCATGTAATCTATGAAATCCCTGAAATTCCCGGGGTTTCCGAGTTATCACTTTATCCCTAGTATTGTGATTGTGCACATGGCGGTTATCGCGACTGCTGGTGGTTTCATTAATCTTTGGCGGGGAAGTCCTCAATACCTCCTCACCAAGCCCAATCTCTATTGATCAAGTAGTGTAGTATAATAGAAAGGTCACACATATTAGTTAGAGACCCAGCAGTATTAGAAGAAAATTAAAAGAGAGTTTGGGTCATTACTTTTACATTAGGACGATCCCACTCTTGTATCATACCGTGGAATACTCAGTACTCGTAAGCCCTCACTCGGGACCTCGAGCCCCCGCGTTTGCTCCCGCAGACGTCACCCCACCAGCATCCCCCCACCGCAGCGGTCTTGCTCATTCAGGTGTTTTGCATGTAAATCTTTCTGTCCTACTTGCTCGGGTTCTGCCCGCCTATCCAGGATTGCCGCGTGTTTGGCAGGAGGTGGCGCTCTCGGCAAAACAAGCGAGAAAGGGTAATGTTTGGTTGTGGGCATAATAGCATAAGGACAGCTACCTTATCAGATGATCCAGAAATACTTTTGATTTCCCCAAGGGTAGTGCAGGACTTGGTACTGTACAGTACTCGTGCCACGGTTGTGGCTAGAGTGCTAGACAGCTCAACACAACTTTGTGGCTTAATGTACGTACCTTTATGGTCCAATACAACTTTATTGTTCAATAGAACTTTGTATACTAATATAATATTATGATAGCAGAATGTGCCGGTGTTACTCAAAGTTTAGAGAATACTGGATAATGTCTTACATCAACTTCCACGACCTTGGTTGTTGCTTAATCCTCCGAGTCATCACTATTAATCTATATATTATTTTCTTTTTTATGTGCTTGAACAGCATGCCAGGCTTTTTACCTTTGCATCTATCTCATCATGGAACAGTTTACGCTTGGCTTTCTCTACCCTTTCTTTAGTACTAGCCACCTGCATTGGCATCTCAATATCCTCACAAGACTTGATCCACTGGCTTGGTAGAACAAAGGCATGTGCAGGAGGCATAATCTGAGGTGATATGGTGAAATGGTATGCTAAGTAGAAGTATATCTATTAAGAACTAGAATTATGCTACAAAATCATGATAATTTACGAGGTTGTGTTCAGGCACACAGCTGCATTGAGCCACAAGGTTGTGCTGTAAAAAAAAAAAAAAAATCACCTGAAATGTGGTCAGATCGACCCAATCAGCCCACTTGATCAGATTCCTTCCTTGTACTGACATGGCCCTCCCCGCTTGGCAATAACGAAACATCCTTTGCAAAGAGGAGGGAATAGGGGGAGGAGCGCAGAAAAGGAACTAATACCTCTGAATCGCTTCCACCTTCCTCGAGGTCTCAAAGGCCTACCGGTATGCCAATGTATATAAGTGTTCCAGGGAAATCGCAGAAACCGACCCCAACCTTACCTAACTAGGTTATGATAAATCAGCGTCATGGGGATTGCCAGTGTGGGGGATCAAGCTTGAGTTTAAGCCACAACTGAAGTATGGCTGAATCTGTAAACCGCAAGGCAGCCGGCTCTTCGACATGAACATCTTGACTCATAAAGGAGCAAATGAACAGAAAAGCTCGATCGCAGCGTTTTCTGTTCCCGGAGGAGGGGGGCAGTGTACCAGCCCGTCCCGAAGTTAGTGCCTCTATAACCGACTCAACACGTCGCTTTTCTCCACAAAGGCTCTGCTGCTATGTCTGATAGGTATTCTTACGTCCACTAGTGCCGTTTCAGGAAACGAGTGATTGCTTGTGATAGATATTTAGTAGCGTTCCGCATGGGACTAATAAAGAATGCAAAAAGGAAAATTGAGCGTAAAGGCTAGTGTGGAAAATTTTATTCATTCACTTGGCGGCAGGCCACCGGTACTCGAGTACTCGTACATTCCCCTCAAATAACCGCCAATCAATGACTTTATTCTACCTCTCCTTTTCATCCTAAATCTCACTTTATGATACCAAGCCTAAGCCAACATCTTCTCAAGCGGCTCTGTGTGGCGTTCCCAAAAATTCCATCCCACAAAACTTCCCTCCACCCAGCCAAACACTACCGCAACCAATCAACCCCCCCCCAAAACCACCACTATGGGCCAAGGAGCTTCCGCAAATGCCGGGTTTTCGGATGGCGAAGACAACCTATACTCCGGTCCAGGCACCGCTGTCAAAACCTGCTATTACGAATTACTAGCTGTTCCTCGCGACGCCACTCAGGACGAGTATGTATGCGAGCGAATAAGCCCCCCCCACCACCCCACTATCAGCCCTTTTATTAGGGAAGCCAACTAGCTAACCAAAGAGTAGTATTAAAAAAGCGTACAAAAAGAAAGCTCTAGAACTGCATCCTGATAGGAACTACGACAACGTCGAAGAAGCTACCCGCCTGTTCACCGGAATCCAAGCAGCGTACGAGGTCCTCTCGGACCCAGAAGAACGAGAGTGGTATGATTCTCACCGCGAGCAGATCCTCCACGGTGATCATGACCCGGGTGCTTCCGGAGGCCCTTCGCACCCCGTCAGCGTGACTACATCCGAAGACGTCCTGGAGTGGTTCTCCATGTTCGCTACTAAGATCTCCTACGACGATAACTCGCTAAACAACTTTTATACACTCGTCGGCGCGGCGTTCAAGAAATTGGCCGATGAAGAGATTACGGCAGCAGAGCAAGCGGGCGAGGATGCGCCTTATTACCCGGACTTTGGAAATTCAAAGAGTACGCATGAGGATTGGGTGAAGCAGTTTTATGCTGCGTGGGGTGGATTCAGGACGCTGAAGAGTTTCAGCTGGTGTGATGTGTATCGCTACTCGGATGCGCCGGATAGAAGGGTAAAGAGAATTATGGAGAAAGAGAATAAAAAGTTTAGGGATGCAGGGATGAGGGAGTTTAATGATTCTGTCAGGGTGGGTTTGGTTATTCCGGTTCCTTTTGGGGCTGAACTAACCGTGGAAGTAGTCCTTCGTTCTCTTCATACGGAAACGTGACCCCCGGTTCATCAAGAATACCCAGAGCGAGGCTCAACGTCAGGCGGCTCTTCTCGCGGCGTCCAGGGAGCAGGCGGCACGTCAGCGCAAGGAAAACCTCGCCAAATTAAAAGAATTCAAGGCTGCGGATTGGACCCGGGCGTCTCACAAAACTGGCGACTACTCCGACGATCCTGACGAGGACGAGGACGAAGAAGCCGAAGAGGAGATAATCGAGAAATATGAGTGCATCGTTTGCAAGAAGACATTTTGGTCAGAAGGACAAATGGGCGAACACGAGAAGAGCAAGAAGCACATCAAGAATGTGCAGGCACTGAAGCGACAAATGATGAAGGAGAATAAAGAATTTGATCTAGGCCGGGACGTCCGAGGAATTGAGAAGCGGCGGGAGGATGAGGATGCCCCAATCGAAACCCCTGAAGACGAGGAATCAGAAGAACCGGAAGAACAAGACGTCTCCAAGAACGACACCCCACACGACACCCTCAACAGCGGCCTTCAAAAACTCGACTTAACTTCCTCAAAAGACCAAGAAGCGAAGCCACCCAATCCAGAAAGCAATCCCAAAACCACCCCCGACACTGAACAGGAAGAAGAGGAAGGAGAAGATGAGACCGAAGCCGACCAAAGCCCACTCCCAAACAGCCTAAACCCCTCGCCACCACCCTCATCCTCATCCTCAATAGCGCCCAAAATCGGAAAAGCGAAGCAAAAGCGTGCGAAGAAGGCTGCTAAGCAGGCTGCCGTGCCGGGAGAGATCACATGTGTGAGCTGTGGAGAAAAGTTCCTGAGTAAAACGAAGATGTTCAATCACCTGCAGGAGTTTCCGGAGCATGCGAAGCCGGCTACCGGTGGAGGGGGGAAGGGGAAGGGGAAGGGGAAAGGGAAAGGCAAGAAGTAGGTAGGCATTAGTGGGATGGGGCATAAAGGTATGGTTCAAAAAATGAGTCCTGTTGCGAGAGGTTAAGTTTTGTGAGCGTGAGGTTTTTTTGGTTTTTAGTTTCCAATCTTTCCTCTTCTATTCTAAGAGGAGGCTTTTGGCTAGAAGCGGCGGCGGCGGGGGGCTCCCGGCTTTACTGGTTTATCCCATCACAATTTTATCACAACCCCCTATAATATATAGCATTGGGTTCCGCATTTCCAGTCGGCCGTACATCTCCAGGAACAGGCAGGGTAAACAAAAGTTTATTTCTCTGGCTCGGTGTTCTGTTGTACCCAATGCCCTGTACGCCGCAGCTACGATAGACATGTGACTTAATGAATCGTGAGGGGTTACTCCTATTTATTTTATTTCTGGCCTATTTGCTCACTTTCACTATTTCTTGATAGCAGCGGGAATATAAATATGATGACTATACACCCCCCATCTCTCTCCCTTCCTGCACCGCACCTTCACAATCTCTCACTCGAGCGATCTTCCAATTCAACGTTGTGGCCATCCCTTTTAGTTTAGAGCCGCATGATACATAATAATAATTATATGGAAACCATCTTATATGGCCACACACCCATCTCATTACCAGTTCACCACCGAGTGCTGGTACCGGTTGGCGATTACCGGTACCACCCGTGCATGCGGTACCATGCCAGAACCCGCATGAGTATGCCATGGGTGAGCACACCGGCATATTGTCGAATGGCACGGTATCCCGCGTGCTTATCACGGGGCTTATCTCTATCGTACCAGTATGATACTTATCTCTAGTCGTGCGGTATGATACACTATGCAGTAGAATCTTGGATGAGGTAGCCGTCACTATTGGTTTGCTTGTAGGCTCACGGCAATTTCCCTGGTCCCCAGCTACACAATCTGCCTGCCATGGAAGTGAAACAGAGTGATGGTTCCCCCATTCTGGCTGTTGCCCAATCCAAGACACACCGCGGAATTATGCTTGCTGCTTCCATGATAGGCTTACCAGCATCTGTCTCCATTCCTTTTCCCCCCCCCCTCACTACTACCTGCGCCTCCGGGATCTCCTAAAGCGGCGGTGGGATGTGGTCCAGGACAAGGGAGGAAGTGATACCGTGCTGTTATACTGGTATCAAGTAAAGGCCCCAAGGTCGAAGGTTGAAAACGGCGTATTGATTTTTTATTTTTATTTTTTATTTTTTTCAGACTCTCCGTCATCCTTCTCTGCGTGTGGGAGTTTCCAGGGGGGTCGATGAATGGGGAGTATACATATTGATGGGGCCCTCTTTGTTTGTGGAGGGTGAGGGGGCGTGCATTAACATTCTCGTTCGTTTGATTTTTTTCCCCGAATTTTTTTTATCACGCTAACGTGGAAGGTAGGGTAGCATCGTCACCAGAGACCTGCACCAACCGACAGGCACCCCTTTGTTCCATCACCCCCATCCTCCAGACCCTTCACAGGAGGAAGCTAAACTGAATCAAACGGAACAACCCCATCAGGCGTTTAGGATATGGGGGGCTTGAACTGCACCAGGCTGAGACAGGAAAAACCCCCTCTGTGCTTCCCCTGAGGAGCCCGGGGTTCCAGAGGGGGGGGAAAAAAAATCCATTAATGCATCTATCCCTTCCTCCTCACCTCTCCCTCCTCACATCCAATCATGCAAACCACCCACAAGGGGGGGGGGATCAGCCCAAGCCCCACGGACAAGGGAAATCGCCTGACCGGAAAGCGCGGAATCGAGATTGAGTTTAGTCGGGTTTCTACGGTATGGGGAAAAAACCCAAGGTTCTCCATTCCCTGGTCGTATTTTCCTACCGAGCGGCTCGAGCCGCCCCGCAGAGCCTCCTCTTGGCACCCTGCGAATGATCTCATCCCTGAGTTTATCAATCAAAGCCGGTATCTCCTGAGAGCCCCTCCTCTACCAGCTGCTCCAAATCCTCTTCCTGCTCTCCCTCCGCCTGGCCCTTTTTTCATCCCTCCTTTTTTAACGCACTGGGGGGGGTTGCGCCACGTTACCCTAACGGCTTTCTGAGCTGTTGTGTTCTTTCCATTCCCTGCTCCGAACCCTAACCTTTTTCCCATTTCCTATTTCTCCCACTTCACCCGGGGACCGGTGTTATAATGAGAGTGTGAAGAAGGGCAAATTTCATATGAAACTATTCAATAAAAGTTAGTTAGATGCCTTAAGCAAAGGACGCTAGATGGATACGTGAAACTTAACCGGTGATTCTACCATCCTCGTAAATCATGAAGTCCAGAGGAAGGGAGGGGAGGGTTAAAGCGGAAGGGTAGAAGGAGGTAGAGGGGGAGGAAGAGAGAAATGGAGAGAGCGGGAAAAGAGAGTCGAAGAGAATTGATTACCACATGTTAGAGAGAAAAAAACAATTAAAAATGTCAAGTCACGAAAAGGAAAAAAAAAAAAAAAAAAAAAAAAAAAAAAAAAAAAAGAAAAATGAGGAATAAAAAAAAAAAAAAACTCAGAAAAAAAAAAAAAAATCAGAAGAGGGAATGCTTATCTGGCAACCAATAGATTCACCCTTATGGATAAACCCCCTCTTTCAACAAATCCATCAGCAAAAACGGTTTCTCGCAATGTCCAAGAGCGCATCAGGTAGTGCCGGTACGTCCCCGCCAGTTCGGGGGAAGACTGCGAAAATATCCGTCGTCCGTGCTCTAATCGGTCTGAAGAACGAAAAGTACGAGTGGAACAAATTGGTGGTGAGTTTTCCTTTTTGTTGCCGCTTTCTTCCTCCCCTCCCCTTGAAGCCAGGAGCAAAGTGGATCTTGGAAGGGAAAACAGTTCGAGGGGGGCTCTTTTATTGTTATAGAAGCCTCCAAATTCAAGTCCCTTCGTCTCCTTCCTTCCCCCCCTTTCCGCGGTGCAACCTTCGCGGCAGAAGCACTTTATGGATGTCGGCTTGCTTCAGCGAAGCTCTCTACCCCCTCCCCCCCTCCCTTCTTCAAGGGCTCCCCCGGGCCCGAAGATTCTGTTACGGGAGAGGGAGGGGGGAGTGAGTGAGGAGGGGAGGAGGGTTTGAAGGAGTTCAAGTCGATTGTGGTTTGCTTTGTCGTGAGAGGGGCATTCTGAGCTCTCCTGTTTCTCCTCGCCCTCATTCACTTTCATTCATTTCAATTCCTCCATCACCAACGTCCCCAACTTGACCCCTCGATATGGCATTGTGATCAAGACTCTTACAATCGAGGGATGGGAGCACGACAGACCATCTCGGCCAAAACTTTTCAGAAGTTTAATCAGGAGAACGGCTTCGCACGTACCCCTACATGGTCAACACTCTCATTCGCGCAACAGCAATCCCTGATTGAGTGTGTTAAGGAGTATGCAAACATGACTCCAGGCTGCGTTAAGTACTTTGAGGACCACCCGTGGCTACCCGAATACCTTCTTTACCAGCGAACAAGGAATAAGAACACTGCTCGGAAGAGTGTGTACCCCCCCCCCCAACATCTAGAACAACCAACTAACACCGTAGAACAGAAGATCAGGGGCCGGGTTCGAGTGCCGGAGAAGCCGAAGAAGACGAAGAGGAGGAAGCGGAGGATGTGAACGGAAGTGCTAGGGAAGATCAGGGCCCGGATGATGCGCCTGGACCGGCCGATAGTCAGGGTATTCTAAGTGTGTTTTACCCACTTATTTCCCCTCCCCTCCCCGCAATCCCGATCCCTTTAAAAACCGATTCGATCTGAACTTCCCTGTTTTCTTCCCGTCAAAACTCCCATCTGACTGAACCCACCCAACCACTTTTCTCCTCGCAGAGATCGGTTTCGTACTCAACTAGAACGGATCACCTCTCTACCTTCTTCCCAGGACGGCGAAATATTTTTTCTTTTTCTTTTTTATTAAATGGGATTCTCCGGTGGCCAGCGTTTTTTCCTGCTGTTTTTTTCCTGCTGTTTTTTTTTTTCCTTTCCCCGTCATTTCTTTTTCGGCATTGGGGATGAAGCTCACTCAAGTCAGTGATTGCTGTTGTTGTCCCTTCTCCTTTGTTTCCGCATTTTATCCCACTGAAAGGTATGGATCGAGCTGCTATACGATGTTAACTTATTGACCCTTTTCTCTCGCACCTGGTCGAATTCCAGAAATGGTTGTCCTTCCTCTTTCTTTTAACCATCACATACACCACATAGCACACAACAAAGGAATTCCCTGGAAAAATGAAAAAATGAAAAAATGGGGGGGGGGCGGAGGAGACAACAGAGGGGATAGAGAGGGAGAGAGAAGATTGCCAACCGTTAGTGAAATACCGGATGAAATATACCAAACCCGTTTCCCTATAATTTCCCTTGAATTTCCCTTGAAATGGCACGCGTGAGACGGTGGATGAGGCAAAAAAAAAAAAGAGTAGGTCCTGAAAGTGTCGGTTGGGGCTGCTGGTAAGTGAGAAACGTGACCGAATCCCGTCCTGTCCTGCCAGGAATAACATATCATACCTGCACCCAAGGGGCAGAAAGGCAAAGGTACGCAAAAAACATGGAGGTGTACCGGTAATACCTACCACCGTAATAATAATATTATTATGAAAGAAACCTCGATCTCCCCTTCTGCCCCCCCCTAAACCCACGATTCTGGCCCATGCACCCGAGTGACTTTCCATGAGCCGCCTCATCCCAATTATCCCAAAGGGCAAAAGTTCTGGGAGCCTGGCGGAGGGGCCGTTTGGCCTGCAGGAAAACTCCGGCACTTGTGAGAGTTGGTAGTCGGGTGCGAAGGTTCCTGTGGGGAAAAGAAGGCTCCAAGGAGTGGTATCATAGAGTGAACGTGTGATGGCAGGGCTGTTGAGCGATGATAGAATGTATACAACAGCGGACTAGGGAAGAAGCACATATCAGAGGAGGGAGGGGGGAGGCCTGGTATTTTTTTTTTTTTTCTTTTTTTCCCCTTCCCTGTGCCCACGCTTAAAACATTTACCAAAGGGTACCGGCAGTAGGGACATAACCTTGAAAGAACAGGAAAGAAAAATAAAGCACATCAGGTACCGGTACTCGAGTACTCGTACTGTATGATACTCGAGCCGTAGAATAAATAAAGCCAAGGCTGTTTTCTCCTTTTTTTTATTTATGTTTTTCAATTACGTATTTCCGGCGCAAGGTATGACTATGCATAGAACTAGTCTTATTATTGTATGATATCATGAGAAGGAGATTAGCTTGCTCCCTTTTTACCTAAGCAAGCAAGGAGATAATACTGTGGCAAAATTTCAGCCCCACTGGTGGCCGGTGATGGATAAAGGGGGGGGGGGGGTTTGTCCACTAAGGTTTTGGGGATACTGGACTGTAGGAAGCACGTGAGGTCTCTTCTAAATAGTGCCCTTTATCACCCATCACGGTGCTGGGGGGCAGACATCATCAAGGCGGTTTTTTATTTATTTTACATCCTAGGATACGGCCCTGTACGGAGCCTTCCGTTGGAAAAAAGTGCGAATACTGTAGTACGAATGCCTCGTTATCATACCCGAGTGCTCGAGTATTCCTACAGTACATAAGGCGTTGGGATATTCGTATATTGGCAATTGGGACCGAATCGAGCTGGAAGTGCAAGAGCGCTTGTACTCGTACTGCACTGTATGTAAAACACAGTAGGGTACAGTACGATGTGGTACTGTATGCTGGGAGAGGTAAACTAACGAGTGCGGTCCCGGTTGACACGCTGAACCATAAATTTAATGTCATACCGGTATTCGAGTTATGTGCGGTGCAGTACTATACCTGTAGTGCCGGTAACTTACCATCCCAAAGAAAAAGCCTTGTCAGCATGGGCGAACGCTTGCGTGCCGAATAAACGAGCAGATGAAAAAAACCCCAGTAGCCTCCCCTGCATGATGCGACCCTGACCAGATCCGGGTGGGTGCGGTATTACCATAATACCATCTACGTCGACCAGGGGGGTTGAACAGTTTTGTCGAGTGACAATCAATGAGCGTCAACCGGATCCCCGCATTTTCTCACGGCGGGGTGGTGATTGGTAGATTGGTGGCGCTGACTCACAAAAAAAAAAGCCACGGAGGTTGATTGGAAGGGACACTCGACCCGGTCCAAACGCTTCCTTCTCGGCAAATGGTCCCCGAAAACGTTACTATTGTGTAATCTTGTGAGGCTTGAGTGAAATCCGCATGGTGAAAAAACTCTTGAGGCCCCACCTCCCCCCCTCGCCATCCATGCTAGCCCTACAGTACCGCCTCAGAGTTCAGAAGCAAGAGCTCCGGCAGCGTGTGGAGTACTCGTACTCGAGTAGTTATCGATCAGATTGTGTTCAATCTCGTGATTTTGTTGAATTTTCGAGTGAAAAAGGTGCCGGCTGCTGGTAGCGTGGGCTGACGGGATGGTTTCCGCAGGTAACCTGATACTGGTAAGTGGATTCGAGAACTTTTATCACACACGCCACGGCACGAACGCCCGGGGGAGGGATTGTTTTGCACGTTAACTTGAATTGACTGTTTCACAGACTTTTCTGGTGGGCGCTGTGCTACGTGCTGGCACGAGTAGGTACTCGAGTTTTTTTTTTTTTTTTTTTTTAAATCCGCGGTTTATTTGTAAACTAATACAGGAAAATCCATGGTATCGACCCTGAGGTATGACCTGAAAACCTACATAACAAAAGAAACTTCTCCCCCTTCCTTAAAACAATTTATCAATGCCAACATCACTGCATTCCTTTCCGTCATTGCAAAACAACTTAATCCATCATGAAGCCAGTCTGGTGTCTCTCGTAAAAGGAAAAACCCCCATTCTCAATGGAAAATTTAACCTATTTTCTAATACATAGGAAACAAAACCCTTCACCATTTCTTGTGCCCCCTTGCCTCTTTTCCATAGCCTCGAGTCTGGGGCCACGTTGAACATCTCTGGTGGCTTTCCTTCCCTGGCATCAGCCAGGACCGGGCACCTAACTACATGCTCCAAGGTTTCGGGGCCCCTATGGCATCTGCTGCAGGTGTGATCCCGATCCTGGTTCAACCAGTCTGTGTGCGCATTCAAATAACTTTTATGTGCCCTCATCTGGTGTATCCTACCAGCCTGAAACTTGGGGAGTGTCATAAAACCCCAGCAGTCACGGAAGAGTAGGTACTCGAGTACTGGTATGATACTTGTACGAGTACAACACTTTCTACCTGCCGAATAGCCCCGGACCTTTACCTAAGCCCGGTCTGCTACTGCGCCTCTCCAATCGCTTGAAAGAATTGCATCCCTCACTACCATGTTTCTGGTATGGTGCGAAGTGCCCATACGACTACTATGCACCAAGCCCTTTGTATTGTGTAATGCCTCAATTTGTAAGGGTCAAGGGGTAAACGAGGGTGAAAATTATCCCTGAAGATCAAAAGCCATCTCTCCTTTCCTCTTTCTTTTCTTTTTGTATAATATATCGGTGGATTGATTTCCTCGTAGGCACGATTAGGACTCATCCGCTGTCCACAACCTGCGCTATGACATAGGGGCCTGAAGTATGATATCACACTAACAAAAGAAAAACATCCCAATCCTATCCAATGCCCTCTAATTCTAAAGCTCCTTGGTATGGAACTAGTTGCACGTCCTCTTCCAAAATGAGAAAGACATGCGGGAAAGGAAGCTCCTACCGGTAGACACTAAAACAAAGGAAAAAAAAAAAAACTAATTGATCCAGACTCATCAGAACGAGAGGGTTCAGATTGCAATTCTAGACTTGTTTTAGGAACGAGAAACTTTCGGGGCCTTTAGAGTAGTGTAGCATGGATAATGATATTCGGATAAGAGATGCCAATTAATTGAGCAGAAGGGTTTGTCAACCAGTTACCAGTAGGCGAGAGGTTGTATTGACAGAAGGTGATAATTCTTGCTTTTCATAATTGTGTGGGCAAGGGAGCTTACTATATAGAAGGTGATTTTGTATTTTACAACATTCTAGTTATAAGGTCTGATGTCTTTAAATAAAGGAGGTAGTACCGGTATCACTGTTTAATTCCACCATGAGGCCCTTCCTACAAGTCTATAAAGCCTCACCTTTAGTCTTATGTGATGAGATTGTGAGAGTTTATCTAGTATTTTGCCCTGCAATCACTGGCACCTCTCCTACTAGGAAGATGAAAAGTGGGGTGAAAAGTAGAGGAAGGAGAGAGCGTGGCTTAGTTCCACACTGGCTCTCACATACCGGTATTAAATATATCTCTATATATTTAAGCTCAATGCGAGAAACCTAGATCTGTAATGACATATTACTAGATGATTTTTATTTATTTATACTTCTTCCATAAATAGATATCATGTACTATATTCTAGTATCATTATCATATTATTATAGTCTAAATGGGAGAAAAAAACAGAAAAATACCTCAACAAGGGCGCAAATTGAAAGTTAAGATCTTTGAATTCTATTTCTCCTACATATAACCCTTTAGCCTCACAGATAGAGGCATTACATAACGCAACGGGCTTGGTACATGTTGTGGACGCTTTGTGCCATACTGGTGACACCGGCTTTGAGGGATATTTGGTTGTGAGCGGTGACTGTGATGGAAAATCTCCTCTCGTTGAGCCTGCTAGACGGGAGCGATTACTGCGTTGCCACAGGTGGCTATACCTTGGGATCAGACTTCGTGACTTGGCAGTGGCACCAGATAGTCCGAGTACAGGTCTTTGGATACTTAAATAGGCGTTTATCACCCGCCGCACCTGTCAAATCCCCTTAGCCATCGCTTACCAAGTCTAAGCTTTGCGCTGTGCAATTTTGGGTTGGTTGGCTCACTGTAGTCAGTCGGAAGCTATCGGTACCCATATCTTTGGGATGAAGTTGGTCGCGTGCCCAATTTCCCAAAAGGGGGTGCTTGGGTTTGAGGTACGGCGCAGGTGCGCATGGCCTAGCAGAACGCCCACAATCGTCCAGTCTAGCCCGCCTTGTCTGGTTTCTGGCATTCCTGTCGCTGTCCGCTGGGTTATTTAAGCCTAGGATTCGTCCGAATTTCCCACTGTAAAAGTTTTCTTTTCACATCTCTTCTCCCCCGCTCTGGCGCAAAGAAAAAAAAAAAGAAAAAACTGTCACAACCAAGATGAAGTTTGCCCATTCGTTCTCTCAGGTTCTACAGGAGGAGGACTTCCCCGCTGATTGGCAAGCGGCCGCAATAAGGTATCGTCAGCTGAAAAAGTGTATTAAGAAAGTACAATTAGAGTTGTTGGATTTGGGACTCACGGTGGAGGTGTTAAAGGGGTTGGCGGAGGAAAGAGAAAGCCCAAGTTTTGAATATACATTTGATGGTCTGCCCTCTCTCTATTTACTTTTGTAGTTTTTGGGGAAAGTGGGTTGCTTAGGGGTTAAATAGGTACGGTACATAGTTTTCAACCAAAGTTGGTGTTGACGATTGATGCCGTCGACCTGATTCCACTCGATTTGAACCTTTCGGAGGACACCCGGCGGTCATTAGAAAGCCTAGTCAAGAAAAGGCTAGGGAGGGAAGAAATGGAGACTAAGGACGCTGCTGTAGAAGGTAGTACGGAGATGTGCAAAAGGTACGTTGGTCTAGCCTTTCAGGTAGAACAAGGTCTCACATTGGGATGAAAGCATTCGGACTATCGAGATAACCCTCTGTTCGGATTCCGAGTTCTTCCATCTCCTAACCTCCGAAATAACTTCGCTGGAGGCTCTTCAATCCCGATCCGGATCCGAGGTTCGCTCTCACATCCTGCAACTCGGCCAGTCCGTCACCGCTGTTGCTGCGCCAAAATCTCGAAATAATAAATCAGACCTCTACCCATGGCGCGAGATATTTAGAATATACCTCGAGACTGGAATATTTTTTTCGAACCTCGAGAGTGAATTGTATCAAGAGAGAACAATAGGAGAGGCGACTGAACGGTTGACCTTTTTTGCGGACAAGATTCGGCGGTTGGGGATCCAGGCCAAGTTTAAGAATCCTTATAGCCATTCTTTATTTAAAATGTTTCTGAGCGTGAACATGGATGTTCTTCGCATTATGCGGTTCCGTGACATCAACAGGACTGCCATGACCAAGATTTTGAAGAGTACTGTCTTCCACCCGCTCGCTGGGTTGCTCGTGGCTAATGATTCGTGGGTAGAATTCGATAAACGCACAGCCCTTGGTGTCCGCCAAAAATACCCAACATTCGTAACGCCAACTGGACCGTTAGCCTCACACCTCTCTAAGGCTATTTGCCATACGCTCTGCACATCTCTCCTAAATGTCATCCCACAGCTAGACGACTATCTTTGCCCAATATGCTCCAGCATATCAATCAAACCTGTCCGTCTCTCTTGCAACCACATATTTTGTGTGCGCTGTCTTGTTAAACTTCAGAGGGCGAACAAAGATCCCTGCCCAATGTGCAGAAGGCAATGTGTGCTTGGGGCCGATTCTGGAAATTTGGATATGGGGTTGTATAATTTCTTGAAACAGTATTTCCCTAAGGAGGTCAAGGTCAAGCAAGCTGAGAATGAGCACGAAGTTGCGATGGAGCATTGGAGGAATATTCATGGCGAATCCTGCGTTATTTCCTGAACGACGGCTCTCTTTTTCTTCCTTTCCCTCTCTTTTCTGGCGTTTGGCCGGGGTTTTGTTTCTAGTTTTTTTTTTTTTTTTTTGACACATAAATCCATTATTAGGAATGAGAGGGTCGGGCTGGTCTCGTAGGTGGTGTTTTTTTTTGGGTTGGGTTGAATTGGGGTCGGGAATTTTCTCCTACTAATGGCTCGCGTTGAACGCTAGTGGACAGTGGGGTGGAGCGAGGGGAAAATCTCAACTTTGAAGAAATAGGAGTGATATTAGAGAGGCCTTTAGTGTCCTTCCTAATGCGTTTTTGTTAGTTCCTATAGATTTATTCTGGTGTCCTGTCACGAGCCCCTTTAAAAGTCCTGTGCTCGTGTAGTCACTCTCGTGACCTTAAGTTCCTTGCGATTCTCCTATCACCTGATGGTTTTTGTTGGTGGGCTGGGGGAATATGGACAGCGGAAGGAGATGTTAGAAGTCTTGAATACTATCTAATTTGGGATGCTATATAAGTGTGCACATATCCTCATTCGAGCTGAATGGTTTGTGTAAATCACAGACAGTGTCTACCACTGCTTGAGGGCTTGGAGCCCCTCTCCGGAGGCTTTCAAGACGCCTAGACTAGGTGGGACAGCTTTTGCAGTCCATTCCCACCCCAAATATTCAGAGGGCAATTGTTCTCCACTTGAAGAACGTGCTTTGGGGGGAACACTATGCAGGTGTCTAGGGGGGCGCCGTAATACCGCAGAGAATTGTCAGTGACTGCAAAGAGTTATCTGAGACTCGGGGGTCTATTAGCAACTGCCATAATCTCTAATGAACGCAGGAATGTGTGATAGGTGGCTATGATACCATGAGCCATCACCACCAACCCTTCAGCTCAGTCTAGCCTAATTGGGGGAGCTCAAAGGGAAGGTATTAGAAGACATAAAAGCCACCTGAGTTATCGTTTTTTGGTCTAATGGCTCAACACCCTTGGACGAACTTCCGTTTGGACGGGCAGGCTTTCCTATTACCAGCGCTGGATCCATAAGGGGGCGAAGTGACGTTTTGACCGACTCGGGTGTCTCTCGAATGCACGGATCCCCGGACTAGTGTTAGCTCCAGGGGGAAATCGACCTTTTTGTTAGCAAACCCGCACTACGCTTCGGTGTCTAGATAAGCCAGTATCATACGTTCCCGGGCTCGGTGTCTTCCTTTCAGTGGAGATACGGCGCCATCCGTAAACCAATATGTTTAACCTTGATGCCTCCTACTACTGCATTAAGGTCACTTGAAGGAATGCAGAGCTTGTATTCATGGTTAACCTAAAGAACTTGGATTCTTCGACCAATTTTGGGGTGGTGGAGGTAGGAGTGATGAGTAACTGTTTTTGTATCATAGGTCGGCATATGCCCCTAATAAAGGTTGGAGTGCACGATCAATGCCTTGAAATGGTGGTTTTCCACAATGGTGTTTTCAAGATCATCTACCATAATCTAACTGATCTAATCTCGAAGACCTGTCACCAGGTATGGGGTGTTAGAGCATTTCTTTCAGCCATATGTCGACTGTGGTTATTTCATAATTCATCCACGAACATGGTGCCGTAGCACCAGCAATCGCCTCGAGAACACACCTCTCGGATGCCGTAAATTAGTGCGTTCTTAAGATGAACTTTGGGAGAGATGCGATTTCATCGAGCACCAGGGATTGGAAATATTTCCCTAGCATGGTTGGTTGGGTGGGGTATTGCCCGTACCACTCTCTGGATGGAAAAGGAAAAGCAAAAAGAATCCCCCCATAACTGACAAAGCATCTCTATTCATATGGGGAATATCTTATATCCTCTATGAACTTGTAGAGCTGGGATAATTACAGTTTTTGGAAGCCAGCTCATACAAACTTCTTTCGCGTGGGTATTTCTCGTTCCTTTGACAAGATACTTGTATGTACTTTACACACTCGGTCAATGTCGTGTCCTGCCAGAAGATCAACATTTCCCTCCTTCGTATAGCGGCGACCAAGCCGGGAACCGTATTCTTCGAGCTAGTTATCATACCTGTCACGGGGTTTATATTATTAAATGCCGGTAGTGTGTTCTGCGTTAGGCTCCACTATATGTATGATACATTCGTTATATTTGAGGGGTAACTGACCTGTACCCCATCAGGCTTCACACATGACATCAAATTTGGTGGAAGTTGTGACAGTAATGATCCCGACTTCCACGCTTTCTCGGTAGAAATCTCTTTTGACAATGGGAGTGGTTGGCTTGGGGCTGTTTGGCGTGGACCATCATAATATTATAGTTATCTTTGATAAAACTTTAGAATTTTGATATGTGGTTTGGCAGCGCATTCTTTGAAAACTGACCAATTGTGGCCGTTGAAAATATTTCGCCTGAATTAAGTAAGATTGGTTTTGAGCATGTTATTGGGTAGTTTTCAATCCATGGTTACCAATTCACATTTTTGTAATCATAGATAGAACTATTTGTGCCTCAGCTCCATGAATTGGCGCGTCTTTTTTGTGATAGCTACTGCAGGGGCATAGAAGGGGCAAACGGGTACCAATTCTTGGCTTGGAGAACACGAGAACTCGTACGAACAATAGGCCGTGCCAAACAGCCCGTTAATAGTGTAAACTAATTCTCAGAATTTTTTTCCTTGCCAAGCCGTGGGTGACATGCTGTGACGCTCATCTCTCATCCCGCGACTGATGAAATGCTATCATAAAAAAGCTCAAAACTCCCAAAGCGAAACCAAGGGCAAGTTATTAGATTTGCTTCAATACTCCATGAAAACTGAGACTCTTGTAGCATTTCGGTCCCTGAAACCACCTTTCTATGAAAAAAAAAGACCCCAATCAACCACTCAACTCGGGATTCTATCAAGTTGAAAAGCACTCCAGAGCTTCTAAAAATCAGCGGTGATTAAAGCTACTGTTACCTCACAACGAAACTTAATACTAGAGTTACCACCTTCTGACTAACAAGCCAACAGATAAGGTCCAGGATCTCCCCCCTCTAGAACAACTTTAGCGATGTCGATCGAATACATCGCATTAGAAGGTATGGAAGAGATGTTCTCAGTCTTCCTGGGAATGTTAATCTTCGAGAACGAAGGGATCGCGGGGCCATGGGCTGCGGAGCTACTGGAGGCACCGGAAGCCGTTTCCGACCTGATATCCACATTGGAGAGCCTACCCCTGCCGAACTCCCAGCGTCTGGGCACCTCCGAGGGGACAGACGGGGGACTGGAATGCGGGATATGTTTCAACAATAAAATAAACACCCGGTTCAAGGAGTGCACTCACGGAGCATGCGCTGCTTGCGTTCTGGGAATTTGGAAATCTAAGGTTGGAATGCACAATCCCCTACCCTCGCGCTTTCCTTGCCATCTTTGTCGCACTGAGGTCAATCATTTGGGCGCTTTGGACCGCGATTGTGGTGGTGGTGGTGGTGGTGGTGTGAGTTTAGATCCTGAATGGGTGGGTATTAAAGATTGGGTTAAGGGTTTGTCTGAAGAGTGGGGTGGGTATGTTAGCAGAGCTGATGAGCTGCTTGGAAATACTCAACAGGGGATGGAGGGCTCTAACGAGGTATAACTTTCTGGGCGAAAGACAGAAGTGGCAAACCAGGGCGAGTTGGGCATACTGCTGGGGATATAGGCCCTTTAGTTCGATTAATTCTTTTTCCCTTTAATCTACATAGGTGGAGGAAGAGGTTTCCCCCGATGTATATGCGGTAGATGTGGAGCTGCGGTACATTACGAGCTCTGAGACCCGCATAACTAGAGAGTGGTACAATTCCCTTTCTACAGTATTAGTAGCTCCCGTTTTGATGCTTCCTCGTGATAAACCTTTCCGTCCGTTATTCCATCTATTATAATAGAAAGTCTGTGACTTCACCATGGTTTTGAGGATCATGTGGAGCCAGGGTTAGATCTGTTCTCAGCACCCGTTGGGTTATTGTGTGCAATACTCGTCAAGGCATCATACCCGAACACCGTAGTAGAATTAAAAGTCTAGAATAGGTAAAAGGGAAAGGGGGTGTTTCTCTCCCATTCCACAAACCGCCGCGAAAGAAGTACCTAGATCCCAGGCTTACTGTGCAGAAATTTACTTCTCCCGTATGATACAGCACAGCACAAAAGATCGGGGGTGGTGGATTTTGCGCTTCAGCTTGTGCTGGCGATAAGGCTGCTGCAAAACCAGGCTCTAGCACTGCGAGAACTTGGCCAAACTGCTTTATGATATGTCTTATTATGATACGTCTTATTATGCGCTGTCCTCTGAAAAACGCCGCGTGATATCTAGGCCATTTGGTAAGTTCGCTACCCTATGCACGCAACCCAACGTTGTGCTTTGTTTTTTTTTTGATTTCGGGAGTGGACTCACACAGCCCGCCGGAATCGCGGCAGCCCTGGTCAATCAAAAGTATTTTCTAGGCACATCCTACCCCCACGTCCAGCGGGCAGTTCTGGAGGGGCAGAATGGTAAACAAAGAGGAAAGGCGAGCCCTTGCAAGGCGCCTGAGCGAGCAAAAACCCAGAGCAAGCATATTCCAACCCTCGTGGTCTCGAAGTAGGCCTTGCTCGTGTGCAGTACCGGACTACTTAGGCTAAAAAGTGCGATCTTTCTCCTGTCTTAACTCTGACATCCTGGCAACAACAAGGCACCGCTGGAAAGTCGGGATGAATGGAAGAGAGAAAGAAAGAAGACAAAAGAGAGGAGGTGACCAGAATCGGCGAGAATCTATCACTTGGTTTGTTGGTTCAGAAGCAAACCCCCGGTAGGATCTTCACATGGCTAGGAGCTGGGTGTTCTCGGACTAAAGATCTCGGATCCGCTACCAAAGGAGCAAATGGTTTCCAAATCCCTCGAGGTCTCAAAGAGCTTCTCTTGTATTATGTTATTGTACTGAACCCGAGTGAACCCCCCCACCTCGAGCCCCGGGAAGTTCAAGTTGGTCGGGAGCAAAATTTCCCGGCTTTTCTGTGGGCCCACAATGGTAGTGTCGTCTTTGGATTCTTTTTTTACCATACAAAGCCGCATCCGAAGAATAGGGTAGGCCTTTTGAGAAGTTTTTCTATGATATGATATGATACCCGGTAGGTCTAGGCTGAGTTGTGATTTGAACCGTAACCCTAAAGTTAGCTAATATATCCACCAAGTTTAATGAACTTCCTTAGCCTTTCTCTGGTTCTTAGACTTGGCTTTCGGTGTATAATAGAAGTGTTATAGAGGACCTCGTACGGTTAAAGATATCCTATGTTGTAATTAGTAATAATGATTCTTATTTATTATGGTATGTAGGGATATATCCAAGTGTATCTTTTTGAGGGAAAGGTAGTAGGAAAGAGAAAAATATGGTGTTTTTTTCCTCCGGTTTCTCCTACAAATGCCTGTGGCTTCCCAAAGACTGGAGTGTCTGGACTTTCGGTCAGGCTAGTAATTGGTTTGAACTGGTGGGATGACAAAGAGAAAAACTCTGATATCGACTAGTAGTCTACTACAGTCAAGCCATATAAGCTTAAGCTGCCCGTGCTTTAGGCAGGTGAAAAGAGGTAGGATGTCATTTTTATTAAAACGCCTGTATTCGCGGCTGTGTTTGGATAGTACGGTAAGTGTATTTCTGTACTAGGATTTTAAACAACAGATACTATACGGTACTCTACGGTATAGTATAGTCCTGTGGCAACGGATGCGGGATGCAACACCAATAAATGACATTTCTCACTCAAGCATTTGATGCTAGTTGGCCTTTTTTTTCGTTCTGAGATCCAAGGCTGGTCTGCGGGTCCATCGGTGGATAGGCGTCCTCGGAGAGCTTTGATAGCACTGCTGATAACGATTGTTAATGGCCGGACTAGCACATACTGTACTTGTGCAACGTTGAAGCCTTGTGTAGTCGCCCCCTCTCTCCTTGGAGTACTGTACTGTACTTGTACAAGAAGTTCCTTCGAACTCCAAAAGGAGTTCGATCCTCATTGCTCCCTCTCCCTCTCCCTCTCCCTCTCTCAAAAATTAGATAATAAGTTAGGCTATAGCGCGGGTGCCGTCGGGGTACCGGAAAGTCACTGATAATATTGATCCGTTTAACGTGTCGAACCACAACCACAACAATATTGTTAACTTTGTTACAGAGATGGACGCCGAGGGGCGTTAGATTCTCTAGTGGCTATTGCCACTTGAACCACAACCACGGCACCAAGGTGTGTGAACCGACCGACTTGATGGCGTGGGAAACTGGGTACTAGAAACCAACGAAGTCTGGACATGGAGTGACCCGAGAGATGGTTGCGTCGAGCCAGTGCTGTTCTGTTACTGGAGCCCGGGGGTGGGGAAACGTATCTCAGGTGGGGGGCCTCTTGTCTGGGGAGAGGCAATGCGGATGTCACTGGCGATCGGTGGAAAATAGCTCTCTGGTGATTGGTAACCTGTGCGATCGGGCTGGGGGAAAATATTTTGCTGTCCTGGGACTCTACTGCAATTTCCTTGCCAAATAGGAACAGTCCACCACAAGTATGTTGTGCGCCACCCTCAAGCAACTTGCCAGCAGAGGAGGAATCCCAGAGCTCATACGGGAGGCATTTCAGAAGGTCGAGAAAGAGTTTGGCGGCTGAGGTCTCAGACTTCCCTGTCAGGTAGAAATTCTGGGGAATGCTATTACATCGCTACTGCAGGTGTTTACATGCATCGACGCTTTAGGCGAATCCACTCCGAAGCACTGACGGGAGCTCCATGGGCCGTTACGAGAAATCGTTCGTGTGTCGCCAAACATGTGAATATTCCTTTCCGGGAGGCCCCATATCAACGACGAAATCATTAGATGTTTTAGGAAGCTGATTAGGATGCCTGTTGATCTTACCCAGGATGATATTGAGAGTTATCTGCGGACGGTGGCACTTACCCCAGCGCCATGGACGACGAATTGCGGACAGATATTGTGAAAGTCATTCCGGGGAAGATCTTAGAAATGTAGATAAGGATATTAAGAACATTTCCGATATAAATTTGAGCTATTTTTCACTAACAATGATATCTAGTTTCCTTGTTTCTCTAAACATGCGATTCTAGGCGAGATTACTCCCCATCAGAGGAGGAAAAGGCTTGAGAAGATGACCAAAGGGAAGGGTTTGAGCGATGCTTACACGGCGATTTTATCACTGATGAAAGGCAAACAGAGGAACAAATCAAAACTCGACATGGACGCTCTAATATGGGTATCGCATTTGGAGTGGCCATTGCACGTCGACGAGTTATGCCACTTCCTAGGGGTAGAAGAAGGATCTACCGACTTGAGTATTCAGAGTATTCCTGCGGTAGAAACACTGTTAGCGTGCTCTCTGGGTCTTGTAAAGGTCGGGGAACTCTCGCCCATTGCCCACCTTGTTCACTACAGTCGGCAAGAGTATCTTTCCTACAATCCCAATGTGTTCCTTAAGACGCACTCAGTGATCGCTGAGGTCTGTTTGACCTACCTCAACTTTCGCCGCATCAGGGGCTTTTTGCCTACTCTTCGTCCCCCCACCAACTGTTCTGTCTGTCAAATGTGCTTCTTGTTACTGGGGTGCTCATGCTAGAAGGGAAACCACTAAAATGGTGAAAGCGCTTGCATCGAAACTACTGGATGGATACTATAAGCGCGTATTTTCGGAGTCCCTGTTATTGCATGGGATGGGCCCCCGGGGCGCGCATTTTGATTAGGAAGGGAAGGCCAGGGGATTTATAGGGCTTCACAGTGCCGCATACCTCGGATGTGTGGAGATAATAGTCACTTTTTTGGAGATGAATGAATGGGATGGCAGGAACTGGTTTTAATGGTAACACAACAATTTACTGGGCTGCTAGGAGGGGGCATGCGGGGGTCGTGAGGATACTGCTAGAACGGAACAATGTCAAGCCCAACACAGCTGACATAGTATATGGCCAGACAATGCTCTCGCTGGCTGCCATGAACGGGCATAAGGGGATCGTGAGGACACTACTAGAACGGAGCGACGTCAATCCCGACATACCTGTCACCATGCTCGGCAGAACACCGCTGTCGTGGGTTGATGAGAATTGGTATGAGGGAATGGCAAAGCAGCTAAAGGAGCGGACTAATTTGATTCCCAGATACACAGCAAACTTGCCATCAACAGAGCCCCTCTCTGCCAAGCCACCCAAGATGTTTGAACCTCCTTCCAGAAGGACACGCAGGGTTTGATATCCAGTGATGAACTCGATGGTTTAACCTCCATCTTTTCTGTGCACCCCCTCAGCAAGGGAACAACCTTGATGAAAACAAAATCCTGAGCCCGCCACTGATAGCTCTTCAAATGCTTGTTGACATGTTACTGTAGATGCCAAACCTTTCTATCATTTGCTTAGAATGTCCCGTTATCTCACTAGTGCTATCAAATTACCTTCTCCCCTTTGGTATTCTTTGTGGTTTTATTGTTTGTATTAAACTTTTGTTTTATTAATTTTGTGTATATCTATGACCTATTGGCGCTTTTTTGTGCCTCCTTCTCTATATATATACACCCTTTTATTTGCCTCCTGTTTCTCGTGGCCACTAGGTTAAGTTATTCCATGTCTGTCAATGATTGGCTTTGTATTTACACATGATATACACCCCCAACTCAAACCCTAACGCCTAGCGAGTGATCATAGGTGAGTACGGCGCGGTGTAAGCACAAGCTCGGGTTGGGAGTTGGGACTTTGCAAGCCTACCGGTATGTTGATGGACCGGGTCATCTGAGCGAAAAACACCTGGGATGAATGAACCTTCTACAAACCATCCTTCGCGGAATGGAGGATATGAGAAGGAAACCCCGAAAAAACGAGAAGAAAAAATTGATGCTCTGTAATGGGTTTGATCTGTTGACCTCTCATGAGCTTGGGCATGTCCGGAGCTAGCTGGCTAGCACTGGTTAGCGCCGGGAAGCGTTATCATGGCAGGAGTGGGGGGCGGGTGGACTCCGTGCTAGCCCTGCGCGATGGATTTAGGTTAAGCTTTCTGGAATACAGCCCTCGCTTTTTTAAACTTTCACTTACAAGTACTCGGGTGTAAGGGTATTTTGGGCGCTGTATCACAGCGCCCGACTTTTTGTGGCCACCGGGAATCCTCGTGAGTTATCACTCAAACTTCCTAATCTGGTTTAGTTTGCATATAAATGCAATGGTGGTGCGCCGGACTTAGGTCAACCCCCTAGTATTACCCTTGAGTGGCCTCTACACTTGCGGTTGAACTGGCTGATTGGTAATTCTGTTTGCTTGTTTGCCTAGGCATGCAATGCTGGGGTTGGGAATAGTTTTTTAATGCACAATTTGGTTTGTGCGAATACGAAACAGCCGTGCTGGCGACACTTGTACCTTATAGGTATGCAACTCGATTGGGAAAGTTCAGACTTCAAATTTGGTCAGATTGGTGTAGCGCTTGCCACGGGCAGGGCTCACTAAAGCCTGGCCCGGCCCATGGGGACCCACAGGTTAGAGCAGAAAGTAGGAGTATGGCTAAACATATGATATCTTCTTTCCTATATCATAAGCCAGTATTCCTAAATCCCGAGGTTGTGTCCACAAAGGCTAAAGCGGTACAATATCATACCGGCGATGTGATGGTTAGTCTATATGATTCTCATATAGATAGTCACAGGACTTCCTTTCAGCTATTACTTAAAATCTAGGTAATCGGAGTGTGGGGAACCGATGTTATGTCGTACTTGTTCCATTTTGAGACAAACCCCTACCCCCAAGCTGTTATAGCATTGGCTTTTCACCTTAGGGCAAGGTTTTACAAAACCGACACTCCCCATCGGCCACATGGGCAGACATAAAGCCCGCAGGCTTTTCGAGACCAAGGTCCGTGCAGGCCTAGCTAGCGGGATTCTGAAAGCCCACGGGCTGGCCTCGCCCACGGCAAGCACTGGATTGGTGTGAGGGTGGGGATACTGAGCTGGGCTGAATTAGGGTATCTTAGACATATCAAGGGAACCTACGTGGACAAAAGCGAGCAGCTTGGCAATGTGTCGTCTAGTCTGTTAATGGCAATCCTAGGTTTGGAGATTAGTTGGAATGTAGATGCAAAGGGTACTCCATGGTATTTGCTATTGTCCTGAGCTGTGCTGTAGAGTTAGGATAGGTGGTGGTGTTAGAATGCCTCTAATATTATGGTGCTAATATAGTGCATTACAAGCATATAATGGCCTTCGGCAGTACATCTGTGATATACGACCCTTTCAGAATCCTTCTTCCCGCATGGATAAGCGTATCTTTTCCCACTAATGTACTGAGATTCTTGTTACCAAAATCACCCTGACTACAAGAACGGAATTGGCCGGCGAGCTATGCTAGGTGTGTGGTTTTTCATAGATAAGTTTCTTCTTCATGCCTGGAGGTGCCTGGACCCCTAGGAACCCCCTTTCTCAAGCGGCGAGAAGAGCTAGAACGTTGGTTCTATCTAAACCTGACTTCCCCAATGGCTGATTCGGATGTTTCAATGTTAAAGCGCAGTTAGTAAAATAGGATAGTGGTAAGCTGATATATCTGTGCATTTGAGTTTGCCCTCTACGGAGCTAGACTGCCCGATACGGTGCCGAGAAGTATAAGGTATTGAGAACCGCCGCCGCTCTAGGGTGGGTCAGCCTTTTCATTCATTCAAGTTAAGTTTGATATGATACGGCGCCATACCGGTCTCGAGGGAGGTGTTGGTTCTCCCTACCCTATCAAGTAGTCTAATATGTCTATGCCAAGACGACCTAAATCCTCTTCAATGGTGCAATGTTATGACCATTATTATTTTCGTTCCCGTGTTTGTAGTTTATGTATAGTTACTTTCTACGGTAGCTTTTATTAGGGGTATTTGTAAGCAGGTTATTTGTCGCGCTTTCTCACATGCTCTCGGCTTGAGCGAAACACTCCAGTACTAATCACAATAGCAAAAAGTTAAGCACATATAACTATTGGCGGGCTATCCTTTTGATTCACGCAGAGCACCGGTCCTGTAGCTGCAGGGCTGCTAGGTTCAGCATCGGGATGGTCTACTATGTGTTCTTGGCGGGGAAGTTTGGAGAACGTTTTTCCGCACGGGCTCATGTGGGAGAGAGAATCCAACCTCTATGATCCCTCACTTGATACCTGAGTATAGCCACTTGATCAGAAGATGAAACAATTTTCACAAGATGACATTTCGCTAATACCGGTAATCGCAAGTTTTGGGGGGGCTACTGTACGCGGCTGAGGTGATGCCGTGGAGTTTACAGGAATGAGATGTAAGCATAATGGAATAATTAGGTGAATCGCATCCCCACGGTCTCCCCTGGGGGTATAGTAAATTTACCCATTTTACCGAGCGTGACCAACTAGCGCCCTGAACCATGCCCCATATTGCGCAGTGCCGTACACACTGCCGGTAACATTCTACTTTCTGTACCACGTTATCCAGAACAATTGTTACAAACCCTAAACCTGAACGAACTAAGCAACTTCAAGACTTAAGCTCTTGGTGCATCTAGTCGCATGCAGCACATAAATTTAAACTTTCTATGCTAGGAGAGAGCTTGTCCAAGTACTTCTCTCGTGGGATTAGATTATATGATTAACTTCTCATGAAACAGGGCATAGAGTTCATTAAACGTCTCGAGTGATGAGGGAAGGCCTATTTCTCGGCCATATAGAAAATTCGGGTGTCTTCTAGATTCAAATGGGTTTAGCTGGGCGACCCCACGGGCACACTGCATGTTGATCCGGCCATCATTTGAGGCGGTGAAACAGTTACAGAGTTGATTATCTTGAACTGTTCTGTGGACGGATGGTTGAGTGGTGCCCTGTCTCTTGAAATCCTGGGTCTGCTTGCTTGCAAGGTGTTGTCCGGGCTGCCAATGCATCTCACAACTCTAGCCTTTTCCTTCCACATCTACTATTGTGTCCAACTGATTATTGGGAGTTTAATGGATCACAACCCCCGGTCACAAGGGACAATGACTTACTACCAACATCTACTACTACGATTAGTGGGAAGGTGCGGTAGGTAGGCCACATTACTATACTAGAATGGCTACGGTAGTCGGAGGGAATACTAACCCATCCTATCTGCTCTGAGATGACACGACCCTGTCTGCACGAGGGAAAAACCGGTGGCATCATGCCATTACCATTATGTGGGGGGGGGAGTGAGATATCAGCACGTGGAAGGTTTTTTTTGCACAGGAGAAATCCGTATTCAAAGTGATACTTCACGAATCCTCGATTGCCATTTCACTCTGCAGTCTGAGGACACAAGTCCGGGCGCAGATTCGGATATCTTCTCCTGCTAGGCCTTACCAAACCGGGAGATACTCGACCAAGACAATGCATTCCAGCAGAAATACCCTGTTTTCCACCACCTCCGCCGCATTCTGACTTTGTGATACCCCCAAACCAGTCAAGGTATCAGTGCAATATGGGATAAAGTGTTGGGAATAAGAGAACTTTCGGAGTACATTATAAGTAGGAGCCCAAGAAACCGGTGATTATCCTTACTGCCGGTCTACCAATATTCGAATTTTCAGTGAAGAAAATGAATATACCCATCCCCGGTTTCGAATTCACACCGGCACCCCCGGAGACCGGGTTTCTGGGGGACAGCCTGGACACCGGTGATGAGTTTAATTGCGAGCGAATCATGTCTGGTTGGAGCTTTATTCCACTGGCCGACGACCAAAATTACAATCATGAATATCTAGGAGCACCAAGAACCCTGCATCTTAACACTCCCACGCTAACGGATATCGCGCATCTTTCCTTCGAACAATTCAGGTCAGGGAATTGGAGCTTCAATCGGCGGTCAGAGACGCGGTATCCACGCCAGACAGTCTACTCAGAGGAGGCCGGTGAGTACAAGTTACGTCCATTGTCGTTCCAGTTACAGCCTGAGCGGGCAAGCGCTCTCACAAGAGCATTATCCGCAGTCAGTAGGATCTCAAGGGGGCTCTCGGGGGACTACGGACCACCACGGACAATTGAGGATTTGGAAAATGTGTTGGATACAGACTACGAAGTGAAATGGGATGGGTTGCAGGATCCGAAGAATCCAGTGAATTGGAGCCTTCCACGGAAGATTGGCATCTTATTCTTGATCTCAATGCAGTATCTCATGGTGTATGTCGAATACCATTCATATCCCTCCTACATTCAGGGTAAGCACTGACCAAAAGCCATAATTTTAGTGTATTCTACTCAACATCATACGTCTCTGGAAGCCGCGGAATGATGAAAGAATTTGATATTCCATACAAGACCAGCGTGGCACTTGGTTTGACAACATACCAGGTTGGACTTGCCTTAGGCCCACTGCTGTTAGCCCCCATGAGCGAGCTTTTTGGGCGAAGACCTGTATACCAGGTCTCCATGGGTTTATTCTGTATACTCATTCTACCGGCTTGTTTTGCAGAAAACTTGGAAACAATTCTCGTCTCCCGCTTTTTCGCGTATGTTCTGTCACTTTCCTTCACCTTCCAGCTTACCTTCACATAATCTGCTAGTGGAGTTTCTTATATTGATAGGGGATCTACAGTGCGTTCGTCGGGTCCGTGACTCTTTCCAACTCCCCCGGCTCACTTGGCGATCTTTTCAACGAGAAGAGCAAAGCGCTCGCGTTCAGCATATTCATGATTGCTCCACTCGAGGGCCCCATCATCGGGCCTCTACTCGGCGGTTTCATATACGAGGGCCTTGGATGGAAATACATGAATTATCTCACGGTCATCTTTTCAGCTGCCTTCGTCATTGCTGGGTTCTTTGTCCCCGAGACTTATGGCCCCGTTTTGATGCGCAAGAAAGCCGCCATGCTAAGGAAGACAAATAAAGACGAGAAATACATGTCAAGGTATTGCTACAAGGTTGGGGAAGGGAATATGTTAACCCTTGTGAAGTTGAATATGAAGAGGCCATTATTAATGCTCTTTACTGAGCCGATTTGCATGTTTTGGGCTTTGTATATTGGTGTTCAGTATGGGATTCTCTACCTCAGCTTCACGGCATATCCAATTGTCTTCCAAGAAATCCGGGGTTGGGCTCCGGGTATCGCTGGATTGTCATTTCTAGGTAATCAGCTTTCCTATATTTTGTGTCATCCGTACTGATGCTTTATAGGACTGGGCTTGGGCATAATAATTGCAGTCTGCATAGAACCTCTTAATAATAAACTAGTCTCCCTCCACAAACCCGACCCAGAAACTTCCCTTCCAGTACCCGAATCCAAAATACTCATCGTCTGTCTAGCTGGCATCCTCTCCCCCATTAGCCTCTTCATGTTTGCCTGGACCTGTTCCCCAACATCCATCCATCCAGTCTGGTCAATCCTCAGCGGTGTCCCCTTCGGGATATCGAACACCTTGATCTTTATGCATGGGAACGCATATCTCCTCTCCTCGTACGACCTCTTTGCAGCAAGCTGTCTTGCCGGCTGCACAGTATTCCGCAGTGTACTCTGCGGGGTTCTACCGCTCGTGGCACCGAAGCTCTATCAGGATTTGGGTGCCAATATGGCGATGACTGTGGTGGGTATTCTGGCTGCTGCTTTGGCGCCGATTCCTTGGGGGTTCTATAAATGGGGGAAATGGATTCGTGCGAGGTCGCCGATTCTGATAAACATGCAGGCGGAGAAGGAGCACAGAGCGAGGCAATTTGCCGTGGATGTTTAGGGGCCAAACGTTGGTTCTCTTGCTTAATTTTGGGGTTTAGATGCTGCACATAGTGGGGTTGAGGTGTCATTCTTTTGGGACTTCTATTTTTTTCCCCCGAACATATGATCTTCGTTGTATCTATATTTTTCTAAACGGAAACTTCTTACTTTTTCCCTTGTCTGTCGGACCGCGGTTGTAAGCAAGCATTGAAGACATAATAAGCTTTGCCACAATAACTAACTTATAAGCCAAGCATTTTGTCACGATCACTATTTTCCCAATATCAGCCTTACTCATTCTGGATAAATCTTTTGATGGGGGTCTTCCGTTCAGTCTACTGCGGCCCAACTCCAAACTTTGAACACACAACTGCATAATACTCCCTCATCACAAGCGCATTATAGGTCGACAATAGCTCCAAACCTGCTCTAAATATTCTAAACATATGACTAAGCCTCAAGCTTGTGCCACATGATTTTGGGCAGGCTTGATTAAATTTTGGTCGGGCTAGGCTTGGTCGGGGCGTCATCTGGGCTGGGTTCCGGCCAGGTTTTGAGAACGCTCAGCCCGGGGTGAGCTCGTTGCGCCGCTTGCTGTAGGGGTGTGAAATCTGCACTTCAAACTGGTGAAACAAGCCGGCTGCCGGTAGCCCGAAAACTTATCGGCCCAGAAGTAGACACCATCTTGCCGAAACTGTCGGGCGAAATCCCTAAAGAAGCGTACAGTACCTCTTCAATAGAGAGAATGAACCCCTCGACTGCCGTATCCTCTCGAAAGTAACGAACGGGGCCAGGTTGGAGGTGGGCAAGTGCTACGAGATAGGAAGGAGATGCTAGATCACTCGAGCATCGCACTTTCGGACATGCATGGACCTACTGTAGTTGCATACAAGCCGCTGGGATTATCGCTTATACTTTATAGTTCTTATCCACCTCCAGCCAGGCCCTATTCGTTGTCTCTGAAACAATAGTCCAGTCGAGCCTGTGATGGTGGTAGCGTAGTTCTGTGCATTTTTTCCTGCACTTTTCTGCGGAGCAAAAATTATTATGCTATCAGACTATTTTTGCCCCGGCTTATTCTAGAACATATCGAGTCCCGTTCGTGCTGTGGGGGAATTGACGGAGCACTGCACACCATTGTGCTAAATTTGCCCCATGTTTTGTTGGTCGATTAGCTTGGGCTAGCCCGGCGCGTAGTATAGTATCATACAGTACTCGAGTACAGTACTGTACAGGTGCAAGTTAGTAGTCACATCAGAGTCCAGCTCCAAAGATCTACCCGTACCCTAGTGGAGTTGGAATCGATAAATAAAAACTAACGGTCACGAGAGAACCACTAAAATGCCATCGGTGGCAGGGGTCAACTGGTAGAATACTATAGCCTGCCATCGATGGACTCGAGTATAGTACGAGCACAGTACTGTGCTGTACTGTGGGATAAGTGAGATTTCGTGTTGGGTTGGCTTGCCCCATGGGATGTAGCACCGTTGAGGTGTAGCAGCATCAAATTGCACCGGTATTACCCTGGTATCGCGGAACCGGCATATGGTCAGGTGAAAGCCAGATCGGCACAGTACTGCCTGGTTACTGGTACTTGCGGAGCGAATATATTATTTTAAGACACAAAGTTTGACCTCACCCACACTGAAATCGGCCGTTCAAAACAGGTTTTTCTACCCCCTTTAAACAATTACTGCACAAGATGGTGGGGAGGGAGGTCAGGGGAATGGCAGGAAACTTTTGAAACAACACCCTTAAACAAGGGATAATTATTTTGATTTTAGCACTTGTAGATGTTACTTTTCAGCACTCACCAAAAGGTATAATTACTCGTTTTCTTGTTAGATTTCTGCGTGCAAAAGTTTGCCGGGGGCGATGAAAGCTGGTGACCTGAGACATGCGTACACCACAACAGATCCTAAAAGAGTCATAACTTCTATGATACCCCAATGATGGAGCTAAAACACAGAAGAAATTGCAGAAATAAGAGAAACACTTGAAATTATATGCTGTATTTTTTGTGTATTTCCGCGGTATTCCCCACTGGTTTCGGTGTTGTGAGGGCCATGTCTTACCGTATCGTAGTTAACTCTTGTCATCGATGGCATTTTAATGGTTTCCTCAACCATCATCGGTGCTCTCGGGGTAATATATTGCACTCCCTGCACAAACCCCATTTTTTAGTCCGACCAAGATTTTTTACAGTAGAACTATGGTAGCACGGCCGGATGGTCAGAAAAAGTTCACTTTGTTGCGGCAAAAGAAGGACCGGAAAGGATTGGACAGTGCAGTATTCTAGTGGGCAACCTAAACCGCAACCGCACCCTGGCGTATAGTACAGTACAGTACAGTACCCCACCCTACAAGCCCCGGCCCCCCAATATATTACTCCACAACATGCTTCAATACCAAATCCCCGGGTGTCATACTCCATGGGGACCCAACGGATGCACTCCAGAGTATCTGCCTTAACCCTTGAATCAACCCCGGTCGCGAAGATACCGCATTATCCCTTGGGCGGTCTAGAACAGTCAAAAATCGTCCCAGGTACACTAAGACAGTCAGGGAAATGATTTGAGCTTTGTGATTTGCTGAGCGTGTTGGGGCTCGGTACAAGTGCTGAGTCATTTGAGTCCTTAAAGAACCCAGGATCAGATTTTCTGACCAAGTTTAGTTGATTGTTGTAAGTTCTAGCCTTAGCGCGCTGGGAAGATTTTTGACTATTTCAGACCGCCCAAGGGATACAGCTAACGCCACAGAATTTCACATCCCAGCATCTCGCATTTATGTCTGGGGCGTTGGAGCGGGATGCTGACTGCGCCTCTTGTTTGGGGCGCAGATGCGGCGGTGGGTAACTCCCAGGCACACCAGTGTTACATCGCGCCTTATTATTTACCGGTATTCTGTCTGACCCCGCGAAGATCCTGGTACTGCTTACGATAATGTGGCATATTTTCTTGGGGGGGACTTCGCTTGGAATGCCATTTGGATGGGTCGCTGCTGGGAGTCATAGAGGCGGAGGAGTAGCCTACCATATACCAATTTTTTATTTGGATTACTTGGGGTAACAGGCTTTCGTTATAGGAGCATCGATTCCATACCGCTATTCCTCCATCTTCCGGGGAACTTTGCCTGGTAACTTGAGGTCCATGGGCGAGTGAGAGAGTGTGATGTAATTATCGGTGCGGGGACTTCAGTGGGTTTCTTGCTTGTCGGTGTCCTAGGATATCTTCCTGACCCTGGCCCAATCCGTGCTCTCAGGGCAGAAGTGACGATCCCCCTGCCCCCCATCTTCTCACTCTCCTAGAGTCTGATTGCCGAAGCATATGAATACATTGCCTCCCGTTATCCGGGGCGGCCAAACCCCAGGCAATGTATCCGGGAGAACGGGTGATCGGAGACAACAGCTCAGGTTTTGAGGTAAAGAAATTTGGGACCCACAGAGGTTGATACACGATACGCGACAGCTAGGTTATCCGGATGTCGAGATCCGGGATAGCGGGGTGTGACTACAAGCCATAAGCTTAAGCCATGCCCCGGAGAAAAGCAGGTCATCCCGGGTTTAATAATTATAGTGCTCAGTGTAATTACAGAGATTGTGTTGAAGGGAAGGTGCACAGGAGACTTACCCACCCTATGGTTGTATTTGGTTAGGCAAACGCCCGAACCACACGCCTCCCGTAAGATCTAGAACAATTAAACCTCACACTAGGACGATGGAGTTCCATCTCCTAGCAAAGGTTAGTTACATTTTTATTTTTATTTGTCTTAACAGAGAACTAAGGGTCAGTTTCTTTCGGGGTGATCCCCCCCCTTGTCCAGGGAAGGGAATTCTAGACTTTCTTAGAGTGAGGTTCAACTATTCCGGTTCCTGCGGGTACCGTAAGTACGTACTCAAATAGAAGAAAAATGTGCTAGGACGTTGTACTTGCCTCTCCAGGTATGGCGTTGTGCATATTCCTTTTCTTTTGTCTCAGCTGAGGGCTGAGTTTGCAGTGTTTTCCCTTCGCCTCGCCGAGAAGGGGAATTCCAACGTCCTAGCACATTTTTCTTCTATTTAAGTACTTACTGTAATCTCTAACTTAGCTAGTTCCACACACTGATACCGTACAGGGGTTCTTGGGTTGCCGTATCTGACATGGGTCACCTTTACCAGATGACTACCACCCTTCTAAACACCCCGATTCCTGTTAACTTAGGAGGTTAAAGAACACACGCCCTGCTGAGCCACATGTCATGTGCATCATGTTACCGCCACATAGTAGGCTGAATAGTGGCACGATTTATAGAGCACCCATTAATATTCCATATACGGCAATCCAGCTGCAATAAAATCATCTCGGCGAACAACCCGGGTTATAAAACTGTTGCATTTTGTTTTTGTGACGAGCTTCACAAACTCCTACTCCAAGACGAACGCGTAAGAACCCTTTCTTGACCGATTAGATTAGTAAACTAGTCTTCTTTGTGACCCACACAGAAACTGCCCCCACAGCTTCCATACCAGCAATACTATTCTTCGGCCCCTGTGGCTATGCCAGGGATGGCACTATGCACATGAGCCACCCCCAGAACGAGAACCGAAAACCCAGCTGCCAAATATCCGTGGACCCGAGAGCTTCACACACGTAAGGATGCTAGGATACTATTGGGGCCGTGTTTGCTAACCACGCATTTCCTCAACCTTTTCTTCGAAACCCCGTGACCCACAGCGCTCATCCAACTGGTCGAAAAATTATCATGTAAACCAAAGAAAGGGAAAAGTTGCCCCAACACTCTTTGAAAACCCGGGAATAGGTCGCATCGAAATCCTGGATATAGGTTGTGTTTACAAGGGCAACTGCCGTTCGCGCTGTTGGTGCTCACACGCCATAACTGGACCTCGTTACAGAATGCTGAATCTATCGTTCATATTGGTGGGGTAGGCGCCCTACCTGCATTCCTCTCTTCGGGAAGATATCGATACCGGTGGTATGTGTGGGTGGGACGAGGTGCTGTTTTCACACCTTGATCAGGGGGGGGGGGTCGGAAAAGAAAAAAAAGAGGAAATCTACTCAGTTGAGCTGATTTCCAGGCAGAAATTCCGATACATAATCTTGCGCTGTTCAACCTCAAACTGCGGCAGATAAAATTTCGCTCACCGGAGATATCAAGAGGTTGCACTCAGCTTAAGTTTACCTTGCTTTTGCTCTTGTCTTTAGCGATGTTTTAAAGTACTCGTCCCGGGCGAGAGGTGTCCGGGAGTGCGAGTGTTGATTTTGCATTACGCACGGATCTCTTGCCATATGTTTTAAGAATCCCTGTTTTCGGATACTGCTTGCCTGGGACGAGTATAAGAGAGACGAAAAAATACACTTTGAGTAAGGTAACCCACTTTGCGCTCTAGAACCGAACGGTGATCACAGAAAAACACTGGGCGTAAGGATAAAGTAACTCGCTCTAATAAAGAATAATGTTTTTCGGCTCCTCACTCCACTTCTCGTATGTATTGCGGTAGGAGCGCGGCGTGGGACACAGATCATTCGCCCCTCGTGAGCACACTTATCGCTGTATGGTAAACCCTGGACTCTTGCCTCCCCACCAAGGATCGGCCCCCTTTCAGAATAGCTCCTACAGGCCCATAGAGAGGGCAAATGGGTGCCTAGAGACACAAGTAGCGATGGTAGTTCAGAATTTTCTTACATTCCCCTAAATATTGACCAATAGTAGGTTCAAGCCGAATTCCACAAGGGCGGTGTTGAGCTTTCTGTTACCTGAGCGCGGCCAATACCCCGTCACAACAGGCAAGGAAATGCTTTCCTACTCCTCCTATTGGCTAGCATTTAGCGGAGCATAGGAAAAGTTGGCACCTTTGTCGCTGCAGGTGATACACAATCAGGTGAAGGCTTAGCAGTACTCGGCTCTTCTTAAAGTCTCCGGAAGGTGAGTTACCTGTTCGTGGCCCGTGTTGCGGTAGTTCCCACATAGTCTTAGTGCCGAGAGGCCATTAATCATACATAAATGAGTCACTTATTTATTTCCCTTCCGAGGATTTTTAAAAAAGTGAATCGCTTGTGAAGTGAGAATCATCGATTCTCACTCGGCTGATTGAGTATGTGAAGTTGCTACGAATTCCCCATACAAAATCAAGATAAAGGGGGAAAAAATGCACATGTTGCAATTCCTGTAGACAGTAGAAACCTAACCTATATTTTGGAGGCAGTAGACGAAAAATGGCTCATGCCATATAACAAAAGTGTTGGAATTGACAGGGGAGATAATGAATCATGGTTATTTATGGGAGTTACAAGAATATTGTAGGACCTTTCTTTCATCCTAGAGCTATGGCGACCGATGGAGAAGTAGGGGGTGAGATTGTTTTACACCCTTTTGTATAAAAACTGTATAATGTTTTAAAATGTGTATTTTATTAGACAGCTAAAATGTGCTCTTTATGGGTGGTAAAAATTGAGTCACAAGGCACAGGCTAGGGGCCCTTCTTGAGGCACACATTTGCTGATGCGCTGTACTTCCGCAAGGGATCTTGCAAAGGCCCTTCTGCGAGAAGGATTTCATGGTAAAAATGAGAATTCAGCACGGATGTATATTAAGGGGGTGTTTGACGAATGTGATTTGGGTTTCGAATCATGATTTGAAATCATGGGATCGCTATATAAAATCCAAATCACATTTTCAGAACATCCCCTAAGTGTGATATCGTAGCTGGGAAAATATTCTTTACAGTTAACTGTAAACAAGCAAACACTTTAAAAGTTAATTATTTTGGGTTAACAATATTAGGGCACGTATGTATGGCATAAAAAGCAGGGTCAAAAATACGGTATATTATAATGATAATATCATACGTATATTGGTAGTCCTACAGAGAGGGTTCCCTAGAAATGTCTTTCTTTTGTTATAACGAGAGTACACAGAGGAACGGGGGTATGCGTGGAGGAAAACGGATATCTTGGCGGCCCAGGGAAGGATCAAGATGATTGAATTGATCTTTATATACACTCGTGTGTTTACCATCAGTTTAGTCTGGGATTGTGAGTAGAAGGACAAAAAGAGAATGAGGAGTACGACCATAGCTTTCCTGTTTTTCCTACAGTTACTCCATAACAGCCCGTCTCACTCTACCCCGCTCACTCTACTGGTGGGCCATCTATTAGTTATCATCCAATAAAAAGACATTCCCAATTAAACATATTCCTCTTGTGAAAGGGCTGACTGTATTTTCTTCTCTCGACGGGTCGCCAGAGGGAATTTCCAAATATGGAAGTTCCTCACTCAGAATAAGTATGATAATATTTGAAATATCATGGGTGGGATTTGTCTAGGGACTAGACCAACACACTCCCTTAAAGAGATAAATTTTGGTGGATGATAATGTATGAGATAGTTTGGTTCATGTGTCATAGAATTAGAAGAGATGAGTTGTTTGACGCTCATGATTTTCTTTCAGAACTATTATTGATCTGGGGATGAAAAATCTTCCCCCAAACAAAGCTTGTTAACTTACCTCAGTTTCGTAGAGGGGTTAAAGAAAACGTGAATTGTCGCGCATCAACCCCGCCATCATACGGTGGATACGGTTTATATTACATGGAGCAATACCTAAAATACAGTAACTAGGGATACTCACAGTGGATCTTCTGGATGTAAATTCTTGTGTAGACAGGTGAAACAGGTTCGTTTCAGTTTGACTCGGGAGGAAATATTCTCTCTTTTGATGCGAAGCTGTATCGAGTGCCGTGGCGAGTATGAAACGGTGACTGGACCTTATCTGAGAACACCGAGATACCTTTGAGCAGAGTAGCTATACAGCAGTATTTTCCAACATGCAGCCCAATAGTTGGGACCTCGTTTGGTGTTGAATAAAAGTCATCGGCATTGCTGATGGTGACTGCTAAACAGGGGATCAAAGAGTAATAAAGTAACACCCAGGAAGCATGTTTCTTGGAAAGAAACATGACTTCTTTGAGAGAGGGGGAGAAAGCAAGTACACTCCGACAATCTGCACAATCAGAGTATCCCATCTTGACAACAGCACCTACTCCCGGACAATAATGGTTTCCCCCATATTCAGTGAATAGCTTCGAACTTTACATATTGGGGGAAAGGAAAAGAGACATCCAGGTGAATAAAAGCCCAATAGCACGGATTGGGGTTCAAGACACATAACCTGTACCGAGGATATGGAAAAATACCATCCCAACAAAAAGCCCTTTGAAATCTCGAAGCAATGAGGGAGGCATCCAAAGCCCTCGGCGGAAGGTATCACAAAAACAGGATAGTTGTATTGCTCTAGGTAGATCGAAGTTACGGCAGTGGCGCATCTCCCAGTCCTTGATTCCTAGCCTCATAGGCCGTTGGGTTTCAACGTCTACGATAATCTCTTGCCCTGGGGGAAGGAGTAAGAGTCATATACCATCACTCGATCCTAGTCCACCCTGACAAAGACTTTGCTACAGGATACTGCACCCACCAGGGATCCTATGCAGCATCTTGGGGATGCATATAGAATCCCATTTTAGGAAGGCCAACTGCGTAAAATGGCCAACAGACTCGGCGCCAAATCCCCTAGCTATGGTCATATATCGGACTTACTCGGGCCATTTCCTAGACAAAATCGTCCTTCCCTTCCTCCCATATAACCACTGAAGTTATTGCATCACCGCAGACAAGAAACCCCAAGCAATTTACCAGTACTCGGCATAAGGAGTTCGAACACAGCACCTCCTAACAAAAAAAAAAATGACAACAAATCTAGCAATACGAGTCTTTGACAAATTGGGGAGACTTGCATGGAACCAACCAACACACCTTTTCGGTTTTATGATTGAGCAATTATTCTAAAGAAGATGGCTAGGGATAGTGATTAACAAGAGCATGATCGAGCATCCTCCGATTACGCTCAAGTCTATTCGATTATGATCAGTTTTTCTCCACTAAAGTCGCTTTCGAAGGTCAAAATGTGATAGAATATTTAAGCAGCTTTGTTCAATTCGATTTCCAACTACCAACGCTTTCGCTAATAAAGCCACTTTTACTAATATATGTGGAAACCCATGTTCTCATGACACCGCGCCCGGGGTCCCACGGTGGGCCCTTTGGAGAGCAAGATACAGCAAAAACCCCACAACTGACGAGTGAGATTTAATGATGGTGACGGTCCATTTATACCCTTACCTCTCAGGCCAACCTCTCGGAACTTGCCACTTTGAGGGGGTTCCGCCAATTCACCCCCGTTACTCAATGCAGTCCTACAAACTGCTCTCAATTTTCCGACGTCTGTGAGCACGAGTGCTATTGCATACCATCAAAATCTTGAGGCTCCTGCGGATTCCTTGCCATTATGCAATAGCAGTTGTGTTCATAAATGTCAGAAAATTACGAGTAACCTACCATACGATACATTAGTTACTCGGTCTCTGCAGATCAGGTGCCCCAATATTGGGGGGGCCATGACAACACCTACTTCATTCTCTTATTCATTCTCTTTCGCCAGCAAGAACAGTTCCTCGGAACTCCCTAAGTCGAAGTCTTAGGATCTACATTTCCCAATAAAATAACTCGTGTTCCACGGAAACCATAGACTTTTTAGACGTGCCTGAACCACGCAGCACACTATACCGAGCACTTCACACAAAGGCACATGAATACTTCTGTTCTCAACCTTAAGTGTTGCACTGAAGGAACACCCTTCTTTCCCCGAATCAGCACGAGAAACTCCCTCTACAGCCCGTGTCTAGAAGGTTCGATCGTTGCTCTCTGTCCCCCTGTTCGCCGATCGCCATATTCGCATGAGCGCCATCTATCCTCCCACTAATTAGGTAAGGATGGCTAGAGTAGCAAGGTAAATCACAGAAACTCAAGATTCCCCACTCCCCCAAAGATCCATCGGGGTCCGGGCATGTAAGACGGTCATACCCGTACTGATGTCATGCCGCATCAGCGGCACACATAGCATTGTGTTATCTCGATGACCGAAAAATCTACCTTAGACGGTGGGTTGAAAATGATGCACAACACCAAAAATTCACGGGGAAAGGAGAAAACAAACCTGACTCAAAATATAGGCTATTTCTCGAGTACTTGAGTGGTAAAAATCGCAGCAGGCATCGTAGTTTGGGGTGGTGATCCTCTACATATTAAAGATAAATAGGCGAAACCTCCACCTGCAGGGCGGCGCAGCCCGCCAGATCGTTCCCCAAGCCGTAGGCGTCCTTACGGAGGTGTTTTTCTACATGGAAAGCACGAATACTCGAGTACCGGTATGATATAATAGTACGAGGCAAGGTGGGAAAATTTGTCCCTCGCAACGTTAGGGATGAGCTACAGTGAGAGCCCGAATACCAACACCCATCTCGAGCAAGAGATACCCGAACATAGGGATCAGATGAATGTATGGCTATCACCCGTGCATATCTGTGTGTGCAAGCAAAACTATCCTCAATGTTTGGGCACTCCTTCCTGGGTCGAGTAGATATGATAAAAACGACCCAAGGCGTTTGAATCCCCGAGGTCACGCGATCAGAAATCGACTCAACCCCAGCCTTCAGTCATGGTAAATATAAAGGAGCATGCACCGCGCTCTATTAGGAGAGACAACCACCGTATTCAAGCGTAAGCTCCTACTGGCAGCACATCTATCTTCTACTGTATTCTAGTACTGTGCTCACCGCGGCTAATCTACCCCTGTTACCTGAGAAGACACCACTGTGCCGGCCGGCCATATCCGCAACAGAAGCGAGTGGACTCCCACAACGCTCACATTATTCACTATCCGAGAAAGTATCGGCAATAGGATCAGAACTAAAAAAAAAAATCCCTTGTTGTTTTAGACGTGTATCCATCCAGTTTGGAACCTGATATTGGAGCGGTCGGTGGGGTGTTTGTCGATTTTCTAAACATGATAAGACCTCGGTTTTTGAAGCCTACCATACCGGTACTTGCGGATGCGCCATTAGAGACAGAAATCTCTTTTTACTTTTTGTGTTCCCGATCTAAGATCACATTTGTCTAAGACACTATGGAATCATTTCCTAGAATCGGCTCAGGTCGTCCAGACTTTATAAAAACACCGATCTAGCTCGCCAACACCGTACCTCTGTACAGTACCGTGCCCGAGTGCTCCAGTACATATACGAGGAAAAAACATCCGGATCTTAGCAAGGTAGGGGATAGTCCAAGCTCACCATCACAAATGGCGAAGCGAGAGTTTTGGGGGGCGTCTCACGACACCATCCAGCAATGATTCACTTGAGATCACTCGAGGGTGAAACAGTAAAGCCAGGAGTTGCAAAGAAGTCACCCAAAACTATTGGCCGATAATCCGTACGCATACTAAATACCAGATTCCCATACATTTACCGGTATTATAGGCGGTGAGAAGAAAGGCGGATCCAAAATCCTACTGGATTACGAGATTATTCTGAGTCTATATGCTACTGGGAGTATGATAGGTGAACCTTCTGCACACCACGGGTGCTAAGGTGCACAGTGAGGGTCGGGGTGTCAAAGGAGTGAATTACCCACTCCACAAGACCTTTCCATCCATCCCGACTAGGAATGCCATACCGCACAAAACCCGCCGACGACCATAATACCTACTAAAAAACATCAACTATGGGGGATACTCTTGCAAAAGATACTTGTGACCGGCTAGGCCTGTTCTTTAAGCACAGTTAATGCCCCAGTATGGGTCCAGAACTCTGTCTGTGGGTGGAAAGGAATACCGCTGAGCGGTTGGAGATTTACGATACAGATACTGGTTAATAATTCTGAGAGGGCACAGCACAACCCCTCGGAATCCCCCATTTGCGACCTTCTAAAAACGTCCAAGATATCGTCCCTCGAGTGGGTTAGCTCTGCCCGTATCCCAACGAGCATCTTCCACCATGTGATATCCCGATCGATACCGGATTCATCTACCCGGGAGGGGTCCGATTGTAAACTTAACTAGCTGACACGAACCCAAATTCTAAGAGAAGCAGGCGGTGTCAACGCCCAAGAGAGTGAGGAATTAGTCAAGCGGACTAGTACAGTATTAATACTTGGATTCGAGTACAGGTACAGTATGATAACCATAAGCAAAAGCAACTTTAGTTAGACCTTCAAAGAATTGATGCCTAATTTTGTAGACCCGAAGAGAGAGAGAAAGCTAAGCCCCCCTTTTGATTTCCTCGCCCTTTCTAGCTACCCTTTATAACACAGTGACGTTCTAGCAGGGCCAACTGCCCATCCGTATTTGGACGTTTGGCCAAGTGATAGTGTGATGAGCACCCCACTCACTCATTCACTTGCGGCCAACCGTCAACATCCCAAAGAATCTACCCTGCCCCAAAACCCCGACATGCCGATTAAGTTCGTACTCGAGCACTAACCCACAGGCACTGCCCACACCGTCGCATACAGTACTGTATTGCATCTGCAATCAATCAATTACTCTTCTAAGGTGAAAGTTTTCCCAGAAATTTGGCGCGCGTGGCGCGTGTTTCGCCTAATTTTGACGGATCCATGTTGCGATACTCTTCACAACACTACCTCAATGCAGATAACCAACCCCAGAGGCTTTTTAAAGTTGATTCAGGATAATCCACGTACTAGTACCGGTTTCAGCGATGCACACCCTTAGTGCACTGTACAGTACTCGTACTCGTACTGCGCTCGAGTACAAGTACAGCACTAAGAAGTAACTTGGAAATGAAGAGGAGGTGGGGAAATCTGCGCGGTCAGCAAACCCCAACATGAGGGGAAAAAGCAAACAAATAACCCGCTAGCTCGATTACATAGCATTGTAGGCGCGCCAAATTCTCGTAAACTACCTACCGGCATCATCATGCATCATGAGTGGAGGGAACGAGAAGAGGGGGTGAGGTAAGTAAAGAGCGAGGGTCAGGATAGGATGGAAGAGGAAGAAAAGAGGAAAAAAAGAAAAGAAAAAACGATTCAAGATCGCGTAGGGAATCCCGCCAAACTCATCTCGTGGTTTGAGTGCAACCCCAGAATATGTCACCAAAACCAGCTCCCGCACGTCGGTCTGGGGGCCATTGTCATGGCCCGGTTCTGGGAACGCACAACTCTGGACCTTTCTTCCTATTCTTCCCTGTCCTTCCTGCATCCACACATTAGAGTGATGGCACCCCCGTGCATAAACGAAAGTTATTATAAGTCAGAAATCCGAAGCCTTGGTAATCATTCCCGAGACAACGCGAGAGAGGAGCAAGGAATATCCAATGACACAAACTTCTGGCCGTGGAGTAACTTCCTTACCTCCCAAATATCTGCTAAGAGTTCTAAAATTCCCCTCGGGATGGAGCACCGTCATTCTATTAAACAGTAGCACAATATCGGCAGCACAAAACAATAAAAAAGGCTCAAACCCCCATTAAAGGAATCCAAGGTATGGTAATAAACATGATTTTCCTCCTCTTCCTCTTTCGGAGAAAAAATGTGAAAAGAGTGAAATAAAACCCCCCTTTTATTATTGTCATTTATTTAATCCAAAACAAGAGCGTTCCAAAACCAGGAACCACCGCAGATAGCGGACCTCCACAGTCATGGATGCCGTATATAAGTTATGACCTTCGAGTTGCTAAGATCAATAACGTCACGACAAATCACTCGATCGGGAGGGCTGGCGACAAAACAGCTGCTCTTCGCAAGTGGGGTCTCCGAACGAGCCTGTCCTTGGCTGTTTTGGAGGCACTCTGGTGCGGAATTGTGAAGACAGGTCTATTTCTGAGCGAATTTCATACTGCAATATTGGAGGCGATCGTGCAGTTCGATATGTATATCCTCCCGCCCCCTCCACTCTTCTGTTCCTGCTTCTTCTTCCCCCCCTCCATCCTCTCCTCCTCCTCCTTCTACATCTACTCGTTCCTTGCGCACGGACAAGAAAGGTGCATGTAAAGATGGAACGGAGAGAAGAGGAGGGGAGGGGTGAAGGACCCCATATACCCCGAGTAAGATTAAACAGTCCAAGGCCTTCAAAGTTGACACGATATCCCTCTCTACTATTATTCTAAATAAAACTTAGAGCATGACAACTGTATCACAGCTTCTAGACAGCTTCTAGTACTTAATAGGGGCTTACGGCGGGTCATGTAGACATCAAGTGCAGAAAAACTTAAGTGAGGAGTCAGAGCTAGAAGGCCGGGTAACCATGGTTTAGGCCACCCCAGCTACCACTCCAACTCCGAATCGCTCCAGCTCCTGATGATAACAACAAGCCTACAAACAACCTCAATACCAATAATAGAAAGACTAGTTAAAGGGGAAAACAAAGAGATTGCATTACATGATCCTTGTCTAGCTGTAGTCATTCTATCTTTTATTATTCCTGCCTTGTTTCATCTTTTATTCTTTTATCTCCCAAGTTACTTCTCCAGGAGGTGGTTGACCCTGGAGGGTAATGCGTCCTATCATGTCTGAAGACATTAGGGTTAAGCCCTAATACACCAAGAGTTTTCTGCTACCAGGCAAAGATTTCACAACTTGGCCGAGTTTTTACAACATTGCCAAGAGTTTTTCAACACTTTTCCAAGAGTTTCTCTGAGAGTTTCTACTATTTTTACTGAGAGCTTTCTACTACTTTGGACTGGTATGTCAATATCATAATTATTATAACTAAAGTTTACTAAGAGGTGTTAAAGAGTGTGCCGAGAGTTTTTCACTACTTTGCCGAGAGTTTTTCGCTACCTTGCCGAGAGTTTTTCTCTACTTTGCTGAGAGTTATTCGCTATTTTTACAGAGAGCTTTCTACTACTTTGGACTGGTATGACAATCTCATAATTATTATAACTGAAGTTGACTGAAAGGTGTTAAATAGTGTGCCAAGAGTTTTTCGCTACTTTGCCGAGAGTATTTCGCTACTTTGCCAAGAGTTTTTCGCTACTTCGCTGCGAGTTTTTCACTACTTTGCCGAGAGTCTTTTGCTACTTAGCCAAAAGCTCTCTCATCACCCTTATAAGAGCTTAACAAGCTTACTGCCAGCGTGGATTTGGTTATGGTATGAAATCTACCTGCAATTTTTATTCAAAAATAATTATATTAATCAGGTAGAAAGATGACTTCCTTATGCACTGCCAATGATATTGTAAATCTTACTCCACAAGATTTTCCAGTACAGACAACCGTAGAAAGTGAGGAGTTTGATATATCTAAAATTGAGTTTTCAGAACACTCACTTTCGGACGATCCTGATTACCAGGAATCATTATCTACTACATCAATTACTGTCTCCACTGCAGATCATACTTTACCTCTTTATCTTCAATTCCCTCAAATTCCTTTACTCCCTCACCATTCTAATCATTTTCAATGCGATCCTACTTGGCATTGGGATATAGCTACTTCATCAATCAATAGTGATTGTGAAGCAATTGAGCTCTTGGAGGATAGTGAAGAGGGTGCTATTCAAGAATCATCAACTACTACTCAAAAGAATAAGGAGAAAAAGAGAAAGTCAAAATCCAACAGAAAGAAAAAAGAACAGAATAAAGAATATAAGAAGAGGAAGATGGAAGAGATATTACAAGAAACCTTACAGGTTGAGGTTGAGGGAGGTGCCAACCTTCAGGCTTTATGCTGCAGATCTCGTGGACGTCAACCACCTAGTGTTTTCCAGTGACTCCCTAATGAAATCTGGGAATGATATCGAACATTCTCTCCACTTTCTGTTCAGAAAGGACTCATCATTCATGATTCTGAACAATGAGTCTTGGTTCATCTCTTTCTATTTACAATACTCTCTTCAGCTTTGATTCAAACCCTTGCTTTATCTTTTGAACAATATGAATTAACAACTCTATTTCCAAACTATAATTATACTCATTGGCGAGGAGAGTATAAAGTGCAAATTCTTGATTGCGGGTTCAAATCAGGATGCTTTTTACAACTATACATGACAGCTCATTATCGGGGCCTACACTTGGGAGTTCATTATAAGAGACTTGACAACTCAGCTTATCTTGCAGTAAAGAAGTTTCAAAAAGTGAATCGGAACTTATTTTGGTTAATTGAGGATCTTATTAAAAACTATTATCCTGATATTTGGGAACTCTATAGTCAAATTAAGGTACCTGCTAGATGCAACAAATTTGCTGGTTTCTTTACTACTGTTGTTATTAACAAATTAGTTCAAACTAAGTTGTATAAGGACTTAGGTGATATTAAAGGTGGTATATGTATTATTATTTATTGGAGTGAGTTTGCAGGTGGTGAGTTGGTCTTTACTGAACTATTAACATGTATCCAGTTTCTTGCTAGCTCAATTATTATGTTTCGGTCAGCGGTTATTTCTCATTACAATCTACCAGTTACTGGAGATCATTATTCTATGGTTTTCATGACTGATAAAAATCTTTATAAATGGTCCTGTTCTCAGCAGTCCTAATATTTCCACTTCTTTGTTGAATTTCTTACCACTTGTTTCTCTTATACTTATCTTAAGTTTCTCTTTATATCAAATACTAGTATTTTACTTATATATTATTACTAGTAAGTATTCCTCTTTATATTATTTATTAGAAATATGCTAACCTCTTTTTAATAGTTTGATTTCTTATTTATTCAACGTATTCTTATTTGCTTTATCACTTTTTTATTACTGCATTCAATTTCAGACAATAATGCCTTGAGTTTATGACTGGGAAGAGTATTGTGAAAAACTAGCCGATATGTATCTTTTACATATTATGCATATAAAAGATATCATGATAGAAATAACAACAAGATACAACTTTACTCCAAGGTATATAATTTGAGCAAATTCTATAAATATTCTAAATATATAAGTTATGAAAAACTAAAAGTAATTTAGTTTACGTACATATTGGCAGAAATTTGCAGAATGGGAATTTACCAAAAAACAGGAGTCATTACATCAATACCTTGATTTAGTGAAGAAGATTAAAGAACTTTTGGCTAGAAACCTAAGTTCTGCAAATATTTTCCAATGCTTAGAATACCATGGTTAGCACTTATCACCAACGCAGCTCAAAAATCTTCAACTACATCCAGATTTGCGATTACTTATGGGAATAGCCCATACTTCGGAGGCAAGACTTGAGGCAGTAATGCAGGCAGAAATATATGTTCATGAACATTTGATTTCAGATCAAGCAATTCAGTCCAAAAGACAGTACACACTTAATAATATTCGACTAAGTAGTATTTTTCTCTTACAGTAAGCTTGATTTAATTTTAATTTAATAATTATTTAGTTTAATATTCGCTAATTACTTTTTAATTTTACATATCAAATACGAGCAGCTATGAAAAGTATTGATCCAGAAGGTATTACAATATATAGACAAAGGCTTGGTCATAAGCAAGACCAGAAAGAGTTTTCAGTAAAAGGACCAAATCAGATTCTTTCAATTGATGGTCATGATAAATTGTCATGATTTTGATTTGAAATTTATGGTGTAATTGATATATACACAAGGTACTAGTACATTGTCTGGTATTATATTGGTATTTCAAATCAAACAGCAGTATCGGTCAACTAGCAGTATCTTCGCCTATTACATATTATACTACATATGCCAAAACTAATTCAGTCTGATAAAGGTGAGTTGGCAAGTTCTGTATATGAAGCTATACTGTTATATTATGTATTTGAATTAAAATAACTTAAAAAACTATTTATAGGTAGTGAAACTGTACTTTTAGCAGAGTCACATCTTAGTTTACGAAGAGCCAATCACCCTGATCTTCCATTTCATAAAGTATACCCTTATGGAAAGTCAATGAAAAACCAACGTATCGAGGTTTGGTGAAATATCTTAACTGAAGGTCAAACTCAGTGTTAGGCATATGGAAATCTGAGACAAGCACACAGACCCACGGTAGGGTAACTGCGCACAGACCCTCGATTTACCTGAGTGTCAACACCACCCTCCGGCCCCCTTATAGGGCCCGTGTGTCATTTGCGAGATTTCGAGAGTTGCATCCCATAACTAAAATGTCACATCAATGAAGTCCACTTCATTACACCATATACATCGCCGCCGTCCGTCCGACTGCATGCTGTTCGCAGGTTATATGAGAAGGGACCTTTGGCGACATCTGGGAAGTAGAACGGAGGAACTCCATCAGAGGCGCATTGAGATAGTAGACTTCAAAGTTAGGCTTCCTAAACTATGGGCCGAAGGTGACGGGACAGTTTCGGTGAAATACTCTAAGAGGATATCCCAGTAGTGGAAGCTATTAGGGGTATACTGAATCCACCCATACCCTTCTGAGATCAGCTGTAGGTTGGTTGGTCCTAGTAATAAGACCCCTCTACGGAGGCCGGCGGATCAAGGGGAAGCATGCTCAGAAAGAAAGACCTAGATAAGTCAGAGTCCTTTGAGACGTTGACACGTCGGGCTCAAACTTGCGATTGGCACTAGGTGGCCCGGCATGAACTTGATCACTTCATGACTGAAGAGACTACTGGAATGATAGTCAACTAGACTAGAGTAATATAATAGTCTATGCGGATATC
>JACCEG010000321.1:83003-126900 GCA_014065205.1 Tuber brumale | reverse complement strand
TCATATGACCGAAGTGGTCACATGCGCGAAACCCATGACCTCTAAATGAGGTCATGTGCGAAACATAACATACCTATGACTCATAACTACGAGTCATGTGAAAACCTTTCCTTGCTAAGCCACATTCGTGACAATGTCATAGAGATACATACCTCTATTTATGTGATCGTGTATCAGACTATATTGTACTTGGTGGTATAGTACAATTATCCTTACAGCCAGTTGGTGTGGGTGACTGGATAGCTGCACACCGAAATCATGAGGTAGAAATACATCACGGTGAAGTTACTGGATATTTAGGTGACCAGTTAATATAGCTAATGCCAACTGATGATGAGAAAGAAGAGTCTCCTGTATCAGTTATTCAACAGACTAAGACAACAGATATTATGACAATAACAACAAATAGTCTGAGTTTGAATTCAAATAAATACGAGTCTGAAAGTTCCAATAATAATGATTCTACATTTAATACTAACTTAAAAGGTATATTATAATATAAATAGAATTTATATTATGAGTCATTTGCTAACAACAGTTAGAAGATATTGAGTTGTATTTATGCAATATATATAATGATATTATCAACAATGATAATAATCATATGCAACTTTTTCTTTCGACTTAAGAATCTTATGATTTTTGATAAATCTTTATTCTTGATCCTCTTTATCACCATTTTTATCTACACTTCAACTCTTTCAAACTCAATACATTTTTCAACTTCAGCTTGCCTTCTCTATTAAGCCAATTACCTATCACATTTATGATATTACTATCAGTTATGTCGGCTTGTCCAGTCGATTCATGTACTTGCTTGCAAATTCTTCCTAGGTGTGGTAATACTAGCATCTGTATTGGATGTAATCATCCAATCAGTGTTCATATTACTCGTGAAAATGATGAAATTCAAGTTATTCAAAGTTGTAGCTGTAAGTAATATTTTTTTAATCTCTTGTTATTAAGTACCTTTACCTATATAGGTTATGTTTGACAGGATTTCCAGCCTCAAGCATTTCTTTTTCAACTTCCAATTCATTATCCTTACCAACCTCCTACTATACACCTCGTACAATCCAAGTATCAGCTGCGGTAAAGTTTTAATAGCAATGTATTGGTTTATCAAAAGAACAGTTTGATCTTGTATCTCTTGGAAAGTTTAATACTCTCACAGTTCTGAGTACATCAATACGGCCTATTCAAAGATCAGTTGACCTTTACTTCTACCATCAAGGTCTGAAGGTTGGCTTCTTTGGATCACCAACTTTAATTGAATTTATTCAAACCAAAACTAAAACCATTCCTAACTGGCAGCATTATCTCAAAAATCATGTTTTTCAACATCCTGCTTGGCTTGAATATCCTAATATTATAACCTTTGAGCTACATTATCGCTTACCAATTTGTGTGGGCTTTTGGGACGGTACAACAACTGGTATTGCCCCAAATGTGAACTTACTTCTTGGTAGTAGCATTCTTGCTGACCTTCTTCGCTTAACTGATAATCCTAAAGCTACTATGGGAACACAAACTCAATTGTCAGCTGGGAAAAGCACATATACTTTAGGACGTATAATATGAATAGTAATTACTATCTATATTCGCACAATCAGCAAAGATTCAGATGATGATGATGAAAACCACTCTCCAATCTATATTAAGCTAGAACTGGCTAGTGATACTAAGATGCCAGCTCTTGTAGAACAAGATGGTATGTTTATTTATTAAGTTTTATTTAAGTTAAAATGATTTATAGTTTAACTAAGGTTAATACAGATACAAATAGTACTCAAAGTGGGTCTGCAACTCAGGAGGGTGTACCACCACCTGCTTCATTTCTATCAACTCTAGATCCTTCTTTGATTCAATCTTCGGAAAGCCAATCCAGTAAAGATCTTGAGTATCCAATGACTCCTAAATGTACTTCTAATATTTGATCAATCTTAGGACATAAGTGAAGCTTGACTATACTTTCTCCAGAAAATATTTCAATACAATCAACTCGTGATCTAAAGAGAAAGACAAGTGGTAAATGTCCTAAAATCAATACTTGTACTTGAAGTTAACTTATAATTATAGGAAGTAATAATTCTGAGACACATGATTTATTACTTGATGAGGGTACAAAATAGTATGGCATAATATGAGAGTGCTAATATGAGGATAGTTCTTAACATTAGTGGTGTTTTTATTTTGTTTTATGTTTATGTTTGTTTATTTTTAAGCATTTCATTTTTTTATGAGAACTTGTTAGAACAAGCTTGTTCTATTTCTTTCATTTATATAAGTTATTAGATAGTTCTTGTTTTTTAATTTCTTCTATGATGTTCTTTCTTCTTTCTATTTCTTTCTATCAATTTTGAGTAATTCTAAACATCCTGTACTGCTTCTTATTTTATTTTTACAACTCTATGAAATATTATTTCAATTATCTCTTATATCGCTAAGCTGAACTTGAAGTCAAATAGAAATTCCTACCTTTAGCATTCAGCTTTAACTTGACTATATAAGTATCAACTTCTATTTTCTCCCTCTTTATTCTCATAAAGTATAATATTTTTATAAATTATTATTCTATCAACTGACCTTGATATTTACACCTCTCTCTTACTAGTTGCAATTAAGTTTGCGGGTATCAGTATTACAGGTATCATGGATATAGTTACCCAGAATTGAATCTATTTTCTTCTTCTTTTTTCTTGAGTGGGTTCTACCGACCCCTCGCTTAGGTTTTTCTGCACTCGGTGTCTACATGACCCGCCGTAGGGGCTTCATGTTTTTTTCGGAATCCCCAAGAGTACCATTGGGAAATGGAGCCAACTAGGGCTTACCAAGGAGGTTATTAAACAGGTTGGAGGTAACGGTTTATGTCATGATTTAGCTAGAGCTTTCATGTGTCTCTTGCCTGAAATAGAGAAAAAAATTCTGATAGATTTGTATCATGATGGGAGCAAGACCAGGATGATACCCGCACTATAAATTATTACTAGTTTAGGGACTTTTGAGGAAAGAGAAAAAGTTGAAAAGAATGGTTTTTCATATCAGACGAATCCCAGGCCACTATGATGGCATTATGGTATGCCTAGATGAGTCAGTGATTATTTGAACCACAATTGGTCTTCTGAATGAATCGTCAGCTGTCGAAGTGAGCTCCAAGGATAGAGCTTTACCAAAGAGCTAGATATTTCTCCTTCCTTATCCATTCTGCAAATGACTGCGCCCACAAAAACGCAATGACAAAAGGAAACGCTTAGCATTCCCTCGTTGCTCAAAGGTTTCTAAAGTCGCAATACCCCATCGAAGGAACTGATTAACCATGCCATGGTTGACTACCGTACTGCACTCGTACTTAGAGTCTCACAGAATACCTTGACTGCGGTACCGTAGACACCCTTCTTTCTCCCTCCTGCCCATCTCGCGTAAAAATATCCCCAGCGGTTGATCGTCCGAGACATTGTACATGAAAATATCACACAAGCAGGGAATGCAATCGAGTTTGAGGGTGCGGATCATATTCCCGGCGCGTAACCAATCATCTTCCATATCTTCATCCTCCCTCCCTTCCTCTTGGGAAAAAAACCTAACTTTTTTCCCTCTCTCTCCTCTTTTTCTTTTTCTGGTTTTGTGCTCGAGTGCAGGCGGTTACAACGGTAGATCACGAACCCATAAAAAGCAGTAGCGATCAGAGGTCCGATAGCAGTAGTAATGGACTCAGTACTGTACTAGTGCAGTCCCGGTACGGCGCTTGTAAGGAGTGAATAATACCATAACTTGGCCCAGACCAGAGCTATTTGAACTCGACAAAGCGAGAACTAAAAAACCCAACATATCATAGCCAACCGTTGCCAATCATTATTTTTTCCCCTTCACCTTTCTCATCACTCATTCATACAAATAACCCCAGGTTTGAAGGCAACCTTTTTCCACTATCCCAAAATTTCCTGCATAAAGCAAGATGACCGCCTCTGTTCCGTACCACGAATTCATGATCTACCCTTGAACTCGAGTACTCGAGTACAGTAGGTGCATTGAATGTTGAAAGAAGCAATGACTGGGGACCCGAGTGTTCCCCGTCGCACGGCTTGGTCCACTGCAGGTTCCCTGCCCGAGCCTGCACTGCTTTTATGATCTTGCGGGGTTAAATTATGGTAAGGCAAGGCAGGTAGGTAGGGGGGCTTAAGCTTAAAGTTGAGGTCTATTTTGGCAAGCGAGGAAAGATGCCAACTTTTGTTGGGGGTTTTCCGCTGCAATGAGATATTTTAATAATATTTCACTTCTATGGTTACAACTCAACCTATATCTCTGTTCTCATTTCAATGGCCAGAAACGCAGCTGCTGTCTAGCTATCAATCTTTTTCATGCCCTTTGGTAAGAGATTCGAGTTTCAGCACAAATTAAGCCTTTTCAAGAAAAATTGTGTTTTTGCACGGTGGGTGCCAAACAGTGGACGAAGTTTCCTGATCTGATTCGTTTGTTTAGTTGTGCTTGTGCGAGGGTTTAATATCCCACGGCATGGCTCATATTCACGATGGTGATGGGGTTAAGCACTCACCGGTGCGCATCAAACCCGGCCTCGAAACACTTGTTGCTAAGGAATTCTAACACGATGCTATGGCAAGCACAAGTTAGTGTATTCAAGCAGAAGGAGGGATAGCGTGAGCGTAGACAGCAACCTTAGGCACTAGAGGAGAAAAAAAATCTTTACTTTCGGTACGGTACTGTGCTAGGCTATTGAACAAAATTTTCACTACAAGTATTATTGTTGCATCAATACGAAGAAACGGGCTATAAATGGAGTGCAAAGCGGAGGTCCTAAAAAGCCGGTTCAACGTTTCTACGATATCACCATAGTACCCCTAGCCCTTCCCAAAACTGCGGAAAGGGACGAGAACGGCAGAAACGATCGAGCGTGAAATCCCTTGTTGATTGGCTGGCTGATTGACTGACTGATTGGTCGTGTGGGTGAGTGACCGAAATGGCTATCAGCGAGCGTAACATCCCGAGTGATAAGTCAATAAACCAAACCCGACAAGGAACCTTATCAATACGGCGCTGTCGCCCAGCCCAGTCCAGTCCATTTTTCCAAGGGAGATTATTAAAGACTTCAGACCACGCTTTCTGGTAGGCTGCCCCTGCAGTTTCGTGCAGTAGAGTGGGAGGACAGTATTGTGCGGTGCAGTTCACAGAGTACAAATAAGCCAGGGCAATGTGGGATCAAGTGCTTATCGGATTGCCATCCGGTTGAGGACGGCATGAATACGGTAAACATCCACAACCCAGCAGAGTAGGCTGTTTCAATACCCCTACCACAGGCATGTGAGTAAGGGAGGAATGGAGCGATCCGATTTGACCAGAAAAGTGCAGTTATTTGCAGATATAGTCTGGCCGGGGGTGGTATATAAATTCTTGTCCCCGCGTGGGCGCCGGCAGACTCGGAGTGGTAAGGTGAGGTGAACTGAGTACTTGTACAAGTACTGGACCGCAGCACCACTTTTCTTTTGTCGCCAATGGATGCAGTGGTGTCGTTACAGCACTGGATTAGAGAAGCGCAGTTCGCAAAGAAAAAGGTGTCAACTATTTCCCTAGACATGAATGGCAGCTTCAACAATGTAGACCACAATAAGTTAACCAGGAAGCTGGAATAGAGTGGAAAGGTACCAGTGTATCTGGTCAATTGGATACAATTCTTCATTGCCATAAGAGAAGTTACTCTCGCATACCCAGGAAGCCACAGGAGACAACACACTGTCAACTGAAGCATATGGTAGGGCTCACCATTGTCTCCCCCGATGTTCGTTATATACATAAGGATCCTGCACCCAACTGGTGATCTACAGAGAACATTCTCTTCATCATACATAGACAACTTCCAAATAACAGTAGTATCAAACCCATAGTACAACAACTCCAGGTTATTAGAAGCAGAAGCAGAAAAGATGATGGAGAGAGCACAAGCCCTAGGCCTCTCTTTCAGCCTTGCCAAAGCCGAACTGATGCACTAGAAGATGAGAAGGGAAAAAGGAGAAAGACCCAACTTCACAGTAAATATCCAAGCACATACAGTTGCACCAGCTGGTACCTTGGTCAGGTGGCTAGGGTCCTGGCTGGTGGATAATGGTGAAACAACCTCACACTTTATAAAGATGCTATCCTTGGCACAGGCAGCATTCTGGAGAATACATCGACTCTTAATGCCCGGCAAAGGACTGTCATCCTATGGGACGTGCAGACTGGTGAAGGAAATATTGCTACCTACATTGCTGTACAGAGAAGAAGTACTTGAGCTGTCTAGGACCATGTTAGGAAAAATGCAGAAATTCTGGAATAGGGTGGCCTAATAGGTTATGAACACATTCTATTCAATAAATACTGCAGTACTATTATCGGAAGCATGCCTGGCACCAATAGTACTCACTATATGTGAAGTAGATGAAGTAGATGGTGGCGATTAGATTCATCGTGGCAATCCCAGAAAACAATATAATGACAGCCATGCTCCTTATAAGCTTTCCAATGAAAAGTGACTAGAGTTTGGTTACAACACAGAAGACAGGCCTTCAACGTGAATAAAGGTGGTATGAGGCTGAGGGTGTGGACCTCCACTACTACAACTACACAATAAGTGTGATTACCCATGGACAAAGTAGTAGCAAGAGCCATAGTACTCTTTATAGATAATGAGATACTGTTAAAACTATCCAGACTTGCCCATATCATGCCACAAGATATGAGGCTATGTGTTAGTACAAAGGACAAGGTACAGAAAACGATATGGACTAAGTGGATTGCAGTAGATTACCCAGGATACTATAGCTACAGACCTCCTTTTAAGGACTGTTGGAGTTTTATGATACTTCCTAAGTTCCAGGCTGGTAGAATACACCACACAAGGGCACACAAGAGATATTTGAATACACATACAGACTGGTTGAATCAGGATCAGGACCTGAACTGTGGTAGATGTCATGAAGGCCCTGAGACCTTGTAGTATGTGGTTCAGTACCCTGCGCTAGCTGAGGCCAGGCAGGGACACCCACTGGAGTCATTTGATGTGACCCCATGTTTAGGGCTGTGGAAGAAGGGGAAAGGAGCTTAGGCCCTGTTGAAGGGTTTTGTTTCTTATGTGATGGATAATAGGATTAATTTCCCGATAAGGTTGGGGGTTTTTCCTTCTACGAGAAATGTGGGACTGTTGTCGTAAGTTGGATGAAGTTGTCTTAGTAATGAGCGAAAGGGATGGACTAATATATTTTATCACTAAATTGTTATTAAGGAGGGGTGTTTTTCTTTTGTTATAGGCTTTTTAGGTCATACCTCAGAGTCAATACCATGGATTTTCCTGTACTTAGTTACAAATAAACCGCGGATTTTTTTACAAAAAAAAGCACCACTTTTCATTTTCTCCTCTACCTATTCACTCCCCCCTCCTGGGCCATCATTACCTGACCGGTTGACACAGCACCCCTACTTACCTCCCCGTCGTACAAGAAAACGCCTTAAACTTGGCTTATACCGTACCCTGGCCCGGTGCTGTAGTTCACCCGTCCTTAGGCTCTCGCATCCCTTCCCATCCCATCCATCTCACCCGATCCCCCACCCATACTCGAGTACTGTAGGAGTGCGGCGCTTCCCTCCCAAAGCCAATCTGTTTGTAGCGTTTACGCCTTCAGTGGCCGTTGATCACACCCGAGTATATAAAAACATCAGTAGAAACGTGCTCGATGGTGAAGCTGGACATATAGGGAAGTGGGATGGGACAAAGTGACAAAATGAGCAATAACTTAACTCCATCAGTTCTCAACCAAATTAGATAAAACAAAAGGTGTTAAATGCACAAATAATGAGAAGGGAGCTGTCGATGAAAATTAATGGAAAAAATTAAAACAATGCTAAAAGCAACCCATAAAATGTGAAATATGGTCGACTAAAGGCAATGTAAGGAAAGACAAAAACAAAAGTCTTCGGATTGCATAAAGCCATATAAAAGGAGGAGGTAGTTGACTATATACGAGCAAGAATGACATCAGGGGGAATATTCAGAGTTGGAAAAAGGAGTAAGAGGGTATAGTGAATAAGGTGAGAGAGAAGTATATCACCTAAAATATAAGTGGATTTCACATTATACCTACTTATATTATTACTAGGATGGAAGCAATTTGATTATATAAAATATAAGAAAATAGTAACTAGTATATGAGAATATAAAAAGCCAATAAAATATCCAACAGTGATCATGTCTCCACTATACTTCTGGTTATTGAAATTTATTTTGTATTTGAAATAAACTCAACACCTAGTAAAATTATAATAATGTTTCAAGTTTGTACCTTCTCCAAGGAGGAGGGTGTCATGAATTACCATCTATATCCTTTATTCTTCAAAATACTTTTACTTTCTTTCTTCTTTATATCTACTCTCTTACAGCTCTCTATCCTTTTCTTACTACAACAGATAATTGTAACACTTTCTACTACAGTTGATAAGAATGCCAGGTGGACACATATTTGATGAAGTCATTGATAGCTATTTACAAATCTCAAAGTGGTATGATATAAGAGGAAATAGCTAAGAAAGATCTTAACAGGTTTGCTGAACAGCTATCTAATACTATATCACTAGTTATTCAAGTCCTGGACATATAACCTATTCAGAATGTATACTGAAAAGAAGGAACTGCTCAATAGTATGTATTCAGAACTGTGTCTGTCAAAGTCTGCCCCTCCAATTTCTGAAAAATGGAAGTTCTTAAATATATCTTTCTAGCTCTCTTATAGGGTAGAACAAAATCAAATAACTTAAGCATTAATTAATGCCTTAAATTGAACATAAAATGTAATATAAAAATCCTACCAGCTTAGTTAGCCTAATCTTATGAGCTTTTACAATTTGTACACACCAGCAAAAATACATACCTGTATTCTATATGTGAACTACAAATCAGAATACAAGACAGTGTAGCAACCACTCTCAGGACACAGCTACTGTTAGACACATAGAAATTTAAGACAAAGTGCACAGACCTCATGGTAGGGTAACTGCACACAGATCTTCAATTTTCTGGAGAAGCCAACACTTCCCTCTGGCCCCCTTATGGGGCCTGCTGTTAGGCGGACGCCAAACTCAAGTATATAACCGAGGGACGTAGGCCAAAAATCTTTGTTCGGAGAATCTGTCGAGGAAGGCTCATCTCGATAAAATAAAAGTAAGGTAAAGATTTATAGCGTAAACAATTTTATATTGATAAGATCTCTTCTCCGTTGCTTGATGATGTCTGTAAAGCTCGGGAGGCACTTCGATATTTATATCCAGCGTCTGAGTGTTCGCGGACTACTTCTAACTACTATGCTTCCGAAGTACCAGTCTGGTTTTAATATGCAAACGTCCAGAATCTTATAAGTGCGAACACCGCCTGACCCTGAAACTTATCACACCCTTTCGCGGACTCGGAATAGTATTCCTCTGTTGAGATGACTGCGCTATTTGTTATACCAAATAGCCGCCTCCAACTTAGATGTCCGCATAGACTTTTATATGACTTTAGTCTTGTTGACTATCATCCAGTCGTCTCTTCGGTCATGAAGTGATCGGGTTCATGCCGGGCCACCTAGTGCCAATCGCAAGTCCGAGCCCGACGTGTCAGCGTCTTAAGGGTCTCCGACTTATCTAGGTCTTCCATTCTAAGCATGCTTCCCCTTGGTCCGCCGGCCTCCGTAGAGGGGTCCTATTACTAGGACCAACCAACCTACAGCTGATCTCAGAAGGGTATGGGTGGATTCAGTATACCCCTAATAGCTTTCACTACTGGGATATCCTCCTAGAGTATTTCTCCGAAAACGTCCCGTCACGTTCGGCCCATAGTTTAGGAAGCCCAACTTTGAAGCCTACTATCTCAATGCGCCTCCAACGGATATCCTCCGTTCTACTTCCCAGATGTCGCCAAAGGTCCGCTCCCATATATCCTGCGAACAGCATGCGGTCGGACGGACGGCGGTGACTTATATGGTGTTATAAAGTGGGCTTCATTGATGTGACATTTTAGTTATGGGACGCAACTCTCGAAATCTCGCTAATGATGTGCGGGCCCCATAAGGGGGCCGGAGGGGGGTGTTGGCACTCCGGTAAATTGAGGGTCTGTGCGCAGTTACCCTACCGTGGGTCTGTGCACCTGTCTCGGATTTCCATATGCCTAACATGAGCTCCCTCCTTCCAGGCTTCGCCTCGAATTCCTTTATAACCATTTTATAATTTCTTTCTAAATACATTTTCAGACTCAGTGTGGTCAGGGTAAAAAACCTTCTGCATTTACTTGGCCACGGTAGGAAAACCTTTTCCTCACTATCTTACTTCTGCCCTTCCTGGCATGTCCGGATTTTCATTATGAAAATTCTCCACAACTTCCTCCGCATTTTCCATACTGGTGGCAGGCTTCCATGTGTTCTCATCTTCCGAACACCCTTGCCATTTAATGAAGTACCACAGTTCCCGCTTCTCTTGTTAGCGGCCGCGTACTCGTTTCCTGTAAGAATGAATCTCGCTTCTCACGATTTTTTCAACCTCCCATTGTAGATCGCCGTCAGTATCCTCCGGTTCTCTAGGAGGTTGTTGACGATTGTCATGAACTGACTCGCGATAGGGTTCCAATGGTGAGACATAGAATACGGGATGAATGTTCCATCGATCGGATATGTTGAGCTTAAACGCTCTTGATCCGCGTTTTTCCATAATTTGGAAGGGGCTGTATAGCTTTGGACTTAGCTTCTTGGATTTTCGTCGGGTGCGGATGTTTTTTGCATTTAACATTACTTTGTCCCCGATCTTGAAGTCTGGCTGTTGTTGAGCTTTTCGGTCATAATATTTTGACATTCCTTCTCGTGTCTTTTCTAGTGACCCTCTCGCTTGTCCATGTATTGTTTTAATCCAGTTTGTGTAGAGTTTCGCTCTTGGATTTTGAGCTTCACGCTCCTTCATCCACTCTGTCTATGGATGGAATCCCTAGTTCGCATAGAGTGGTGACATCCCGTGAGCGTTGGTTGCGGAGTTGTTATAGGCATGTTCAGCTAGCGGTAGCAGCTGATACCAATCATCCTGATCGTAATTAACAAAACTTCAAAGGTAACCTTCCAGCACTTGGTTTGTACGCTCAGTTTGTCCGTCAGTCTGAGGGTGATATGCCGTTGACATTCTTCGCTCAATTTCCAGCGCTTTGCAAAGGGATTCCCAAAATTCTCCTGCAAACTTTGAGTCCATGTCCGAGACGATTTCGGTTGGTAGACCGTGCAGCCTCCATACTTCTTTCAGGAATGCGTTTGCGACATCCTTGGCCGTAGCCGAGGTCTGAAGTCCGATGAAATGTGCCATCTTTGTGAACCGATCGACTACTACCATTATCTGAGTACACCCTTGTGACTCTGGTAGTTGCGTGATGAAGTCCACCGAGATAGATGGCCATGCCGCGTAGGGTATTTGCAATAGTTGCAATAATCCGTACTTAGCGTGTCTAGGCAACTTGTTGTGTTGACATTCATCGCATGATCGTACATAGTCGTTGACCCATGCCGCAAGTCCTTTCCAGTAAAAATCTCTCATGATTATTTCCAAAGTCTTTTCTTGCCCGAAATGTCCTGCAACTTTTGCATCGTGACATCCTTCTACAATCTTAGTATATAGCACCTGACTATTTGGTACAAATAGTCGTTGCTTATAATATAATAGATCGTCGGTTAAGGTCCAGTCTTTGAGAAAATCCTTTCCTTCATTTCGTAACATAATGAGTTCTTCCCTCCGTTGCCTCCATGCTGCGTCTGTCCCGATGGCTGCCTGTATTTCGCTTAGGAACTCAGGATTGAATTGCTTCATACCTTTTTGCAGGATAATAGCATTTGACATTAGAACTTTTTCGGGTACTTCAGAAATATCGTACCAATGTTCGTTGTCTTTAGCCGATGCCTGTAGGTAGCTGATGCTAGGTTCCTGTTCCTTGACGATCAAGGATCTTCTCGCTATATCGGTGCTTCCGAATCCCGCGGTTCCTCACTCCGTTTCTTCCAAGTTGTCGACTTCCATCATGTCTGAGGTGTTGACTTTTTCTACCACTAGTTGGGCTATGCGATTGCCCATTCTTATTTGGCAGTCCACATCTTTATGGTTGAAAAGTACGACTTTGAGTTCACCGGTGTAATCAGCATCGATTACTCCTGTGCCGGTAGAGATTCCGCTTCGGACCGCTAATCCACTTCTTGGGGCAACTCTTCCGTAAGTTCCTTCCAGTAGTCCTACTGCTATACCCGTCCTTATTAATGCTTGTCCATATTTCGGGACAATGTCATCTTCTATGGCGTACAGGTCATGTCCTGCTGCCATTCGTGAGCCTTTTGTCGGCAAGTATGCCTTTTTGCTCAATCTCTTGACCCTAATCGCGGGTTCCTTTCCACCTCTTTGAGGTTCCAAGTCCAAATCCTTATCTCCATCCCAGTCTTCTCCCTCGTCACCTACCCTTGCTACTAACGATACTAAGAAATTTTCTTCATTCAAAATTTTCTGTTCGCGATGCGTAGCTCCCTCCTCTGGACGGTACTCCGGCCGTCGGCTTAATGCGTCAGGCTTTCTGCCCTTTGTGCCTGGTCGGTATACAATGTGGAAATTGTATTCTACCAACTTCTGAGCCCATCGGATCTGACGGCCACTCCAGACTTTTGAGGTGAGGAAGTATTGTAGGTTCTGATGGTCGGTAAAGACTGTAATCGGCTTTTCTGTTCCGATCAAGTAGTGTCTCCATTCCATAAAGACTTCGAGTATTGCGAGAAGTTCTTTATCATGAATCTCATAATTGCGCTCCGCCGAGTTTAATTTTCTTGAATGGAAAGCTACTGGATATAATATTTTCTCGAAGTACTGAGAGAGGACGCAGCCGAGTGCAAAATCGCTGGCGTCCATTTCTACCACCGATTCTCTTTCTGGAAAAAAATGGTGGAGTATGGGGGCTGTGGTGAATTGGTGCTTTAGCTCTTCGAAAGAAGTGTCTTGTTCAATTCCCCATTTAAAATTCTTAGGATTTCCTTGCAATATCTCGGTTATTGGCTTGCAAATAGCCGAGAAGTTTTTTATAAATCGTTGGTAGAAGTTAGCAAATCCCATAAAGACTTGTACTTCTCTGACCGACTTAGGTGCTTTCCAGACCATTATGGATTCCACCTTTCGGGTGCTCATAGACACCCCATCGATTGCCTCCATATAGCCGAGGAATTCCACCTCCGTGGCATGGAAAGTCGATTTCTTTAGCGATACCGCTAATTGAAAGTCTGATAGACTTTGTATAACTTTCTTAACATTTTCGATTTGTTCCTTTTCATCCTTTGAGTAGATGAGAATATCATCAAGGTAACACACAACTCCGACGTCCAAGTATTCTTGTAGAACTTGGTTCATCATATCTTGGAAGGTTGCCAGAGCATTGACCAATCCAAAAGGCATAACCTTATATTCGTAGTGTCCGTATCTCGTGCGGAACGCTGTCTTCCATTCGTCCCCTTCCTTTATCCGAATCAGGTGGTAGCCGTCTTTGAGGTCCAACTTGGTGAAGATCTTTGCATCGGCTACTCTGTCTCTGAGTTCGGACATTAATGGCAGATGATGTTTGTTGAGGATAGTAATCTTATTCAGATTTCGATAATCCACAACTAGACGTAATCTACCGTCTGGTTTAGGTACGAATAATATAGGTGCGCCTGCTGGTGATTGGCTCCGTGTGATTTTTCCTTGTTTGATCATTGTTTCCAAGTATTCTCGTAAAGCCTTAAGCTGTTTTTCGGACCGTGGATATATCGGCCCCCATGGGGGAGTTGATCCTGGAATCAGTTTGATTTCGTGATCGAATGTTCGTCTTCGAGCTAATTTTTCTGCCGTCTGGGCTTCAAACAAATGTTTGTAATTCCAGTATTCTTTCGGCAATGATTCGAGTTCTACCGTATTTTCAATGACTCCGATTCTTCCGATGCGGCAGGCATTAGGATCCCAAGCGACGGATTCGTCATATTCGAACATATCCGCTATTCTTTCCTCTTCATCTACACAGTTTTTCGCAATATTTTGCGGAGAAGGTACAATTTTCTGCATCTTCTATGTGAGACACTGGGTGTTCACGATGCTACCAACCAAAAGGGATTATCATTCCATAGTGACCTGCCTTAGCCACTTCACACGACACTTCAAACATGTGTCAGTTTTTTCCTATTTCCAATTTTATTGGGATGGTGTAACACTTCCCTCCAGAGGCGGCTGACGATCCGTCAAAGCCTAAGATATCAACTGCATTGTCACGTTCTATAGAGGGAACGCGAAGGTCTTCAACTAGGTCCTTATTGATAAGGAACACATTAGATCCCGAATCTAACAAGACTTTAACTTTGTATCGCTTATCGTGTATATGGAGGTAAGCGATCCACTCCGGACAGTTGTATCGTTTTGGTTTTGGAGCATCTAGCTCTACGCGCTTGGCACGGATGTGACTTTCTTGGTTTTTTCATTTAGGCATCATTGGAGGGGGTGTAGGTAACAAAATGTTTGTTACTACGCCCGCGTAGTTTCGACTATTGAGGTCTCCTACGACAAACTAGTAATTCTTTTAGCTCTTAACAATCTGGGTCTACATACTTAAGCGGCGTTTCACCGATACGCTTATTGCGCACGACCAGTTTTCAGGCTGGATGCCTTCTCCCGACACGCCAGACCTAGGCTCATAGCAGATTTTCGGGCGGTTATTAGCCATTTTGCTCCCCTGGTGTGGGGTTCCCGCTTTCACTGAGTCCTTTCCCTTAGGATTTTGGTTATCCGTCCAGCTCCCTCAGAGGGGCCTTGCGCACCAAAGCGGTACATCCCTATCCCACACTCTGGCCAGAAGGCAAGATAGTACATATGTATAATACGACTCAGACTCGTGTGGTAGGTGGAACGGCCCACGTCGGTTGTCCTCCTGTCGTGTATTGTTATTAGGTAGATCTTGCATTGCTATGTCCCAACTTCTCCGGTATAGTAACTTGCTTGCACACAGGTAGCAGGCAACTACCAGGTGACTCCAGGAACTTCGTACTGTTGGCTCCCGGGCCATGTGTGCATGTTAACTATCCTCTCTTTCGATCAAGACTCTCCATATATTGATTCTTGTGTTCGAGCTCGTAAGTCCCTCGTAGGGTCCCTTCACTTAGAGCCTACTTGCATTGATCCTGAAAAGAGAGACTTGCTTCGCGCCGCTTTGATCATTTTGAGTTTCGATTCCCGTAGTTGCACATGGACTACCCGATCCCCGTCGTGGTCGGTACCCCATACACCCCAGCCGAAGGGGGTTCCCATTTCGATTCCAGCTCCATCAGGACACTGAATACCCAATCGCCATCGCCGTTGGTGCCAATGAACTGACCTAAGTCAGTTCCTCGTCGTCCGCCAGTTCCCAGATCTTATGTACTCGGGCTGGGTTCTGGACGGTAGCGACTCTGCGAGCTAATTTAGGTTTCACAATAGCCGATCTAGCTCGTCGAATTCCCGTTTTTATCGGTCTTGAGCTGACTGTTGCCGCTGATATATGGGCATCTCCCCAACACGTCTGATAGGTGTGGTTTTTCTTTCCACAACGTGTGCAATCCCCTTCTTTCCTCCGAGTGTCTATCACACTCTGCGGGATACCGGTGTGGGCCTGGGCGAAGTTTGTATGGGTGGTCTGTGTCGCACCTCCTAACCTTTTCCTGGGCTTCTCCGATTCATCGTCCCTTTCTCGTTTATGTGGTGGGGCTCCACCTCCCTTGACATAAGGTTTAGTATCCCTCTGTCGCTTTGGTTTAGAGTCCCGTCAGTCTTCTCTTCTGACCTCTTAGACTATTTTGGGCCGAGACAGTTGGTCTCGCCCAATTTTCTTTCTGGCTAGCAGTCCTTCTTCGGACCGTCCACATAGCCTTAGTGCACCCTCCCATTCTTGGTCCGCTGTATATTGTAGGGCCGATAACCTGCGGACAATTTGTTCTGGAAGTTTGTCTTCGACTACCTCTCTCCAGGATTCCCCGGTCATGCGTGCACGAATGTTATAGTTGTGCATGACTGTTAGGTAACGTTCAATACTGCCGTCATACGTGACTAGTTTCATTGCGCGAAGGGCTAGTCTTTCGGCCTCTACCGGGGCGAATCACTTGATCATATCATGTTCAAAGTGAGTCCATGTCGCCAACTCTGGTTGCTGGGTTTCCCCGTGAAGTCCATCCATGGCCTTCCGATACCATACTGTATAAGGGAGGACAATTTCTCCTCTTGTACGACTAAGCGCGTATATGATCCGTTCTCTTGCATTGTCCCAGATTCGCGGGTTTCTCTCAAAGTAATCAGTGCATCGCAAGATCCACACATATATATCTTGTGCGGGCTTGTCTTCAAAGAATGGGGGTGGCTCTGATGGTCGCTTAATGTTCAGCGCCATCATGTTGGCATGTGTTTCTGCCATGCCAGACTGTTCTGGGGTTTGTCCTTGCCTGCCTCGGCTAGGACCTCCTCTCCTCCTACCTCTCTCCTCATCATCATCCTCATCATCGTCACTAGGATCCCCTGGGTTACCCCCTTGGGCACCTGAGGGGGATGCATCAGCGGCTTCTCTGCCTTTTCCCTTCTCCCTACGTGTAGGTGGAGCGTAGTACTCCTCATCGTCCGTTTCTTAGACTGCGGGTAAAGGAGCGGGTCCAGCAGCTTCGGGACTTGGTACGGCAGCCAACATCCTGTTTATTGACTGTGTTAATACCTTCAGGGTATTGTTAGTCTCGTTATTTTGTTGTTGCTGCTGGTCCTGAGATCGGCAGATCTCTGCCTGGCAGGTAGTCTGATCTAAACGCATCTGTCCTAGGGTACGGTTGACCTCTCTTTCACGAGTGACACCTTGCGCACGGAATTCTACGAATTCCGCTCTTAGACTGAGGACCATCTGTTCCAGAGTCTGGTCTCGGGCTAATGCTGCTTGGCTTTCGTGTCCGATCGTTCCATGTAACCTCGTGGTTACCTCTTCATGTTCCTGTTGACGCCTTTCTTGGGCGTCTATTTTCTTTGCCACTTCCCGGATCATTTCCTCTTGAATCCCTTTGACCTCCGCTTCTACTCCTGCTAGCTGCATCAACAAAAGCGCAATTTCGTTGTCATGGACATCTTGTCCTTTTGCGACTTGTTGCTGTACCTTAATTAGTTTTAAGGTATTGTCCTGGGTTGCCCCCTTCAAATGTTTGAAGGCGATGTTGGCTTGGTCGAGCGAGGTGTCTATATCCTGCCTTATTCAACCCAATGTTATCCCAAGATGGGCAGCCAACCTGGCTAAGTTTGCAGCGTGGTCTCCTCCTGGTTTAGGAGTAGAGGCCCTTGATATCCTATGCATGCTTGCGACACTAGAGGATCAGTGAGAGGGTAAATTTCCTCTCCGGAATGCAGGTTCCTGAGGTGTTAAAGGGAAAGAACTATGAATGGCAGAATCATCCGCCTTATCCGTGGTGTCGGGTCGGGTATCCATAGGTTCACCCGCCGCTATTCTTTTCCTCGGGTCCTGAGGTATCTCCGCCATTGTGATACTTTTCAGATAGGCTAGCTGCTCTAGTAGCCCTGGATGAGTGATTACTGGTACTTCGTACCAGAGTTCTCGATATCCTCTAAAAGCTTTAAGGAATCGTATGTAAGGTATCCAACGTTTGAGACACTCTAGGGGTGTAGGTATAAAAGGGTTCGGTTGGTCCGACTCTGGACTTGAAACCTGAATCTCCTTTTTCACGAGGTTTAGAATGTACTTATAGTACATATAAGAGTGTATTAGGCCCAGGCCAAGGGGATGTCTGGCCCCCGGATAACTGTGCCTGGGTTTTCCTTTTCCTTTTCTTCTGTCTTTAAAGAGCAGTGGGTGCTCCAGTCGACGAAATTTTCCGACTCTGTCGAATTCCACTCAAAACCCGAACTGTGCCAGGTACAATATATGCTATTGAATTGATCCCTCGATGGGATCCCGAAAGGTACTGTGAACCACGGGGGTTCCTGCGTATATTCTTCTTCGATCTCGAATAGCTCGCTATCGAAGACTTCTTCGAAAGTCTGAATATAGATAGCATTGTGAGGTGCTTCGAAAATGTAATCGAAGTCTGAGGTGAGGGTGGAGTTTGCAGTGAATACGTAGTTCATATAGTGAGCCTTGGTAACAGGAGAACTATCAATATACGGTTAGGCAGACGCCAAACTCAAGTATATAACCGAGGGACGTAGGCCAAAAATCTTTATTCGGAGAATCTGTCGAGGAAGGCTCGTCTCGATAAAATAAAAGTAAGGTAAAGATTTATCGCGTAAACAATTTTATATTGATAAGATCTCTTCTCCGTTACTTGATGATGTCTGTAAAGCTCGGAAGGCACTGCGATATTTATATCCCGCGTCTGAGTGTTCGCGGACTACTTCTAACTACTATGCTTCCGAAGTACCACTCTGGTTTTAATACGCAAACGTCCAGAATCTTATAAGTGCGAACACCGTCTGACCCTGAAACTTATCACACCCTTTCGCGGACTCGGAATAGTATTCCTCCGTTGAGATGACTGTGCTATTTGTTATACCAAATAGCCGCCTCCAACTTAGATGTCCGCATAGACTTTTATATGACTTTAGTCTTGTTGACTATCGTCCAGTCGTCTCTTCGGTCATGAAGTGATCGGGTTCATGCCGGGCCACCTAGTGCCAATCGCAAGTCCGAGCCCGCTGTGTCAGCGTCTTAAGGGTCTCCGACTTATCTAGGTCTTCCATTCGGAGCATGCTTCCCCTTGGTCCGCCGGCCTCCGTAGAGGGGTCCTATTACTAGGACCAACCAACCTACAGCTGATCTCAGAAGGGTATGGGTGGATNGAGCATGCTTCCCCTTGGTCCGCCGGCCTCCGTAGAGGGGTCCTATTACTAGGACCAACCAACCTACAGCTGATCTCAGAAGGGTATGGGTGGATTCGGTATACCCCTAATAGCTTTCACTACTAGGATATCCTCCTAGAGTATTTCTCCGAAAACGTCCCGTCACCTTTGGCCCATAGTTTAGGAAGCCCAACTTTGCAGCCTACTATCTCAATGCGCCTCCAACGGATTTCCTCCGTTCCACTTCCCAGATGTCGCCAAAGGTCCCCTCTCGTATACCCTGTGAACAGCATGCGGTCGGACGGACGGCGGTGACGTATATGGTGTTATGAAGTGGGCTTCATTGATGTGACATTTTAGTTATGGGACGCAACTGGCGAAATCTCGCTAATGCCGTGCGGGCCCCATAAGGGGACCGGAGGGGGGTGTTGGCACTCCGATAAATTGAGGGTCTGTGTGCAGTTACCCTACCGTGGGTCTGTGCACCTGTCTCGGATTTCCATATGCCTAACACCTGCACATCGTTCGTGAGATTTTTGGAGTTGCGTCCCATAACTAAACTATCATATCAATAAAGTCCACTTCATAATACCATATATGTTGCCACCATCTGTACCACCACATGCTGTTTATAGGTTATTTGAGAAAGGACCTTTGGTGATATCTAGGAAGTGGAGTGGAAAGAATCCATCAGAAATATATTTAGATAGTAGTCATCAATGTTAAGCTTCAAAAATACTGGCTGAAGGTGACAGGACATTTTCAGTGAAATACTCCAAGAGGATGTCACAGTGGTAGAAGGTACTAAGGACATACCAAATCCATCCATACCTTTCCGAGACCGGCTATAGATTGGTTGGTCCTAGTAATAAGACCCCTCCATACAAGCAGGTGGACTAAGGGGAAGCACACTCAGACAGGTAGACTGTTAGGTGAATACTAAACTCTAAAATGACTTGAGAGAGATGTAGGCCAAATCTTTTGATTAGAAAATCTGTCGAGGAAGGCTCATCTCGATAAATAGATAAGGTAAAAATTTTACAGTGTAACCCAATTTTTTATTGATAAGATCTTTTTTCCATTGCTTGATGATATCAGTAAGCTCAGGAGGCACTTTAATATTTATATCACGCATCTGAGTGTTTACAAACTACTTCTAACCACTATGCCTTCAAAGTACCACTCTGATTTTACTACCCAAACGTCCAGAATCTTACAAGTGCGAACACCATTTGATCTTAAAACTTCGCACACCGTTTCACGGTTACAGAATAGTATTTCTCTGTTGAGATGACTTCACTATTTGTTATACCAAATAATGGTCTTCAACTCAGGTCTCCATATAGACTATTACATTACTTTAGTCTTGTTGACTATCATTCCAGTAGTCTCTTTGGTCATGAAGTGATCAGTTTCATGCCAGGCCACTTAGTGCCAATTGCAAGTCCAAGCCCGACATGTCAAAGTTTTAAGGGTCTTTGACTTATCTAGGTCTTTCTATCTAAGCGTGCTTCCTCTTTATCTACCTGTCTTTGTAGAGAGGTCCTATTACTAGGACCAACCAACTTACAGCTGATCTCAGAAGAGTTTGTGTGGATTCAGTATATCCTCAATAGCCTCCACTGCTGGGACATCTTCTTAGAGTATTTTGCCAAAAGTGTCCTGTCACCTTTGGCCTATAATTAGGAAGTCTTACTTTGAAGCCTACTATCTCAATGTGCCTCCAATAGATATCTTTCATTCTACTTCTCAGATGTCGCCAAGGGTCCCCTCTCATATGTCCTGTGAACAGCATACGGTCAGACAGATGGTGGTAATGTATATGGTATTATGAAGTGGACTTCATTGATGTGACATTTTAGTTATAGGACGCAACTCTTCAAAATTTCGCTAATGACATGCGGGTCCCATAAGGGAGCCTGAGGGTGGCATTAGCTCCAGTAAATCGATGGTCTGTGTGCAGTTACCCTACCATGAGGGCTGTGCACTATTTGTCTCAAATTTCCATATGCCTAACATAGACCTAGATATGTCGAAGACCCTTAAGATATTGACATATTGGGCTCGCACTTGCGATTGGCACTAGGTAGCCTGGCATGAAACTGATCACTTCATGACTGAAGAGACTACTGGAATGATAGTCAATAAGACTAAATTAATATAATAGTCTATGCAGACAACTAAGTTGAACACTACCATGACTGTTTGCTATAACAAATAGCGCAGTCATCTCAGTAGAGAAATACTATTCTGTAACTGTAAAATAGTATGAGAAATTTCAGGGTAAAATGGTACTCACACTTACAAGATTCTGGATATTTGTGTATTAAAATCAGAGTGGTACTTCAGAGGCATAGTAGTTAGAAGTAGTCTGCGAACATTCAGATACAGGATATAAATATTGAAGTACTTCCCAAGCTTTACAGACATTATCAAACAATGGAGAAGAGATCTTATCAATATAAAATTGTTTATGCTATAAATCTTTACTTCACTTATTTTATTGAGATGAGCCTTCCTCAACAGATTCTCTGATCAAAGATTTTGGCCTATGTCTCTCAGTTATACTAGAGTTTGGCATCTGCCTGACAGCCACCTAAGTACTTGATGTACAAGACATAACTAGACCTATTAACCAAATCTACAGGATACATATAATGCAACCAGATATACCAACTAAATTCACTAGATACACAGGATGCAACCAGATATAGCAATCAAGTATTAGAATTATATCCTGATGTCATATTGGTGTTTGGAGCCTAAGGTATCGACCAAATTGCCAAATTCACAGGATACAAGAGTATAACTCACACTGCTGACCTAGGCCAGCTGTGGCAATTTACAAAATCTATCCTCAAAGATTGTCTTTATTATGGTATGAGTATTTTACAAAAGCTAATATACAAAAAACAATGGGTACTAGACTAGTGAAAGACATAACAGGCTGTAGCCCCATGGATATTGATATTAAGCAGATGCTCTTTAGACCATTGAGAAGCTAGTATCGAGTAGATCTAGGTATCAAAGTATTGGAAGCTGCACCACAAGAACTCAGAAGGAATCTGGTATCAAAGTTAGCATTCAGCTAAAGCCTTATCAGCAAATACAACTTCTATAACAAACTATAACTCTATGCATCGGCAAAAAAGATAGCTGTGTCAGATACAAAGATACGATATCAGGATAACAGGTAGGTATCAATTGTGTCCAGTATGCCCTAGAAATCAGGAGGTGCCATGGACCTCCCTAGTACATCCTGTAAATCTGAAAGCACCATGGACATCACCAGGATGTGAGGTATGTCCAATGGTAACAGGGGATCTCAGAAGTGTCTGGTGGTAATAAGAGATGTCTGGGGCATCTGGAAGACATCGTCAGAGGTAACTTAGTAAGCCTTATTTCTGGATCTGGTTACTGTCACCAGGAAGTCATACTAGTGCTAGCCCTGGTAAGTATCAGAACCAGCCTCTCTACAAGAAAGTTAACCTTTATGTAGTGGCAAAAATAGGGGACACTGCAGGAAATCTATTTTGGGTTCTAGAAGAATAGTAGAGTGAAAATGCCACAAGTTTTAACTGTAAAAGTGAGTGATAGTTGAGTTCTGCTGGTGGTAACCTGACCTAGGCTAAGTGTAGTTCATTTCCTAGCATATTCTTTAGCTCTTACAACTATACAACATCCTTCCTTACCTCCACTATTGGCTAAGTACTGACCTTAACACCAGATTCCTACAGGACCATTTGGGTACAGCATGCAATACTTTGGCACCTAGATATACTCGATGCCAGCGTTCCAATGGTGCAAGGTACATCTACCTAATGGCAATACTAATAGAGTTACAGGCTGGTGAGTCTTTAGTAAAGTTATGACTCAGTGCTGACTTTGATGCCAGATTCCTACTGGATCTCTGGAACTCAGCTTCTGATACTTTGGCAGATAGCTAGCTCCATACAATGCCAGCATTCCAACAGTCCAAAGAATGTCTACCTGACACCAATATCCATAGAGTTACAGCTTGGTAAGCTTTTGGTAAGGCTTTGACTAAGTGCTGACTTTGATGTAAGATTCCTACAAAGTCCCTGGAATGCAGCATCTGGCACTTTGGCACCTAAACATACCTAACACAGGCTTTCCAACAGTGTGAAGCACAACTACTCAATGCTAATATTTATAGATATACAGGCTGTTATGAAGGTGGTATTCTCTGACAAGGCTTTGACTAAGTGATGACTTTAATACCAGACTCCTACAGAGTCCTTGAGATACAGCATATGACACTTTAGCACTTGGGGTACCTGGCACCAGTCTTCCAATAGTGTAATAAATGTCTACTCGATGCCAGTATCTATAGAGCTAAAGTCTGGCGAGTATTGAGTAAGGTTTGGACCCAATGCTGACTTTGATGTAAGATTCCTACAGTATCCTTAGGACACAGTATCAGGTACTCTGGCACCTAGATGTACCCAATGTATTAGGTGGATGCTGAACTCTAGTATAACTGAAGGACATAGGCCAAAATCTTTGATTGGAGAATTTGTCAAGGAAGGCTCATCTCTATAAAAATAGGTAAAGGTAAAGATTATAGTATAAACAAGGTTATATTGATAAGATCTCTTCTCCATTGCTTGATAATCCCTCATCACCTTGGAACAAGTATCTTTTATCATACTCCATGTATTAAAGTATATAAATTATAATAATAACTTTGACCTCAAAGGGAGTGGAACACCTGACCTTATAAATCAATACAAAAGTCATATCAACTGAACTACAGTATATAGTGTTATTAAGTGGGCTTCATTGATGTGACATTTTGGTTATAGGATGCAACTCTCGAAATCTCACTAATGATGTGCAGGCCCCATAAGGGGGCCGGAGGGTGGTGTTTGGCTTCACTAAATCGAAGGTCTGTGTGCAGTTACCTTACCGTGAGGTCTGTACACTTTGTCTCAGATTTCTATATGCCTAACATAATGCCAGCCCTCTGACAGTACAAAGAATATCTACTCGATGCCAATGTCTCTGGAGTTACAGTCTGGCAAGTCATTGGTAAGGTTGTGACTAAGTGCTAACTTTGATACCCAATTCCTACAAAGTCCTTGGTATGCAGTATCCAACCCTTTAGAACCTAGACATACCTGATGCTAGCTTTCCAATGGCGCAAATACTACCTACTCAACGCTAATATCTATAGAGTTACTGGCTGTTATGGAAGTGGTATTCTCTAGTAATACTTTGACTAAGTGATGACTTTAATGCCAGATTCCTATAGGGCCCTTGGGGTGTAGCATGCAACACTTTAGTACCTAGATGTATCCAATACCAGCTTTCTACCTGTTTAAAGAACGTCCACTTGATGCCAATATCCATTGAGCTACAGCCTGGGAAGTCTTTGGTAAGGCTTTGACTAAGTGCTGACTTTGATGCCAGATTCCTACAGGGTTCTTAGGACCCAGTATCCAGCACTTTGGCACCTAGATGTACTCAATACCAGCCTTCTAACGATTTAAAAAATGTCTACATGACACCAATATCTATGGAGTTACAGGCTGTTATGTCTTTCACTTATCTCATAGTCATTGTTTTTTTCATATTAGCTTCCACACTCCCTATTTTTGTATATTAGCTTTTGTACAATACTAGTACTATAATAAAGACAATTTTTGTGGACAGATATTGTAAATCACCAAGTATGACCCAGGTCAGTGGTGTGGGTTATACTCTTATGTCCTGTGAATCTGATAATTCAGCAGATATTAGTGCAACATCTGAATACATTCCTGACATTTGATTGCTACATCTGGTTGCATCCTATGTCCCCTATAGATTAGGTTGCTACATCTGATTGCATCTTGTATTTATTATGGATTTGGTTGCTACCCCTAGTTGTATTCTGTGCATCCTGTACTTGGATAGTTGTTGTCACCACCTCTCAAGAGATGCCATAATCGTAGGGCTAATGGGCTTTGTTCTGTACCAAGGTGGTAACTAATGAATCAAAGTCCAGAGGCTTTAGCTGAGGTTGTTGAATAGACTTCTTACTGTATTGTGACTACTGAAGTCTCCGAGATGTTTGGTAGATCTCAAACTAAAGATTCTCGAAGCGAACTGAAGAGAGTAACTGTTCAACTAAGTATATTGAAAATTCTGTCCGCTCAAGTCTGCCTCTTCTAACGTGAAGAATAGCAGTTCTTGAATACACTTCTTTAGGCTACAGAGGCCTTATTCTCGTAACATATAAGACTCCAAAATGGCAGCCTTGAAACCAAACATAAAACATATAGAGTATCAACTCGATATTCGAAACTAAACATAAAATATATAGAGTATCAAACCCCATACTATCAGGCTAGCAGCACCCATTTTTTCCTGAAACAAATTCAAAACACGAACAGTATCAACTGATACCTGAAAATCCTAAACCAGTAACCTGTACTGGTTACACCCCGAAAACAAAATAAAAACCTTTTTTTAAAATGTAACAAGAAAATTCATAATCCTCGCTATCATAATCAGAATTCAAATAAGGATCCCAAAACCCTTTATCAACTGGGGGGTACATCTGAATAGCTCTCAAAGCTGTTCTTAGTAGAAGAATAATACATAGGAATAAACCCAGAAAATACTGTAGGAAACTCATCTCCTAGCATGTTATCAGTCCACTATGCCTGAACCAAATCTATCACATGTTCTAACCTTTCTACTAGTTCCCAACTATTCTCGCTAGCTGGATATCCCTTCTAACTAACCAAGAATTGTCCTTTGCCATATCGTTCTCTGTAATCGAGGACTGATTGAACTTCCCATTCTTGTTCTTTATTGATAAGGATGGGTGCTGGTTTCGCAAATACTCATCCTGGGAACTGAAAATCATTATTAGGATGGTAAGGTTTGACTACCGAACAGTGGAATACTCCTTTCTTCCTCCGGTACATCCTCGCTTCCATCCTGACAGTATAGTTCTGTGTATGTTCATCGAATTCGAGTACTGTAAAAGGGCCTCGCCAATGTGGTTTTAATTTCCGAGATCCACCACATTCTGTCGCAAACTGGTCTCCAAAAACCATAATCCTTTCTCCAATCTCGATAGGTTTGTGTGGATTTCTCCTCTTAGCTGATACTCAGTTTGACCTTACTCTAGCCAACCGTAATTCTTGGTATGCCGCATTTCTGATCCCCTGGTGTCGATTGTAGTAATCATCAAATGTGGGTACTGTTGTAGAGTTGACCTTATAGGTATCAAGTAGTTGGTATTCTTGTCCATACACAGCTTTATATAGGGACATTTCAATAGTCTCGGAGTGACCTGCATTGGAGTAAGCTGTCACTTCAAGGAGGAAGGTACGCCAGTTGGTCTAGCATGCGTTAACAACATTCCTTAATGCTGTTTTCAGTTCTCGGATCTTCCTTTCCGCTTGTCCATTGGTCAGATAGTGGTCAGGCATAGCTATAATCTGTTCAACTCCCATCATTTTCAAAGTCTGTTTCCAAAACCGGTAGGTGAATCGGGGGTCAGCATCACTAACAATCGACGTAGGTATTCCATGAGGTGTAAAGATATGGTGCCAGAGTAAATCTATTGTTGAAATCGCAGTAGCGTTCACTGATGTTGGTATCAGCCAGCTGAATCCAACAACTCTATCTACTACCACCAATACTGAATCATGTCCTCTTAGCTTAGTAAAGGGGCCCATGAAATTAATAGCGTAGCTAAAAAATATCTTGGTGGGAAAAGAAAGCGAAAGTGTATTGCGTGTGGGCAATGTTATCCATTCTTGGTTTAGCTGACATATGTCACACTGCAGGACATAGTCCTTGAAATGCCTCCTCATCTCCAGCCAGTAGATGTATTCTGTTGCGTACCGGTGGTTCCAATCGGTGCTATGGTGTCCTTTATTGTGTATTTCCCCTATCATCAGTTCTCTTAGCGTTTCTCCATTCACTCCATGACCCTTCGGAATGTAAAGGCAATCTTCTCCTCCTCTAGTAGTAGCATAGAAAAGACCGTTATGTATATTCTAATGTTACATCATTCCGTTTTGTGAAGTGTGGTTGGCGTCTTTCGCTAACTGGTAGACAGGGTCATTCCTATATCCTTTAATCATCTGTTCTCTCCAAATATTTTTCATATCATCCACTCCTTGAATGATATCCCTTTCGTCCACCATCCTTTCTAATACCGTTACCTCCTCTTCCTCATCAGGGGTCTCATAAACTTTGTAGAGTTCTCGATTTTCGTGAGGTGGGGAGGGTGGTTCCACTACTGGAATCTCGTTCAGGTATGCGAGAGGTCTTCTATAGAGGGGCTCATTCAGGAAATGCTTAGGATACTCATAATCGTAACTTTTGGTAGTGGGGGAGCCACATCCTAATGCCTTTTTAACGCGCTCCTTGATGGCTCAAATATCGAGGAGGGGACATGGTGAATGGGTATCTCGATCGCTGTGATCATCATTGGTGTTAGGTGGAGTTTCAATAACAGGCAGGCTGCTGCAGGGGAAGCTGGCGTAGGTCTTTGTCTTAGGTTTCAACTCCTGGTAGTCAGGGCAGAAAAGTATATTGCAAAATACCCAATGCATTGATGCATGTTCAAGTTCCTCCTCACTCCTACCACTGGTATAACTTCGAAGGTCTCCCCAATCGTTTAGGAGTTCACTATTTCTGTAATCATCTGCGCCTATTTGTGCTTGCTCCAAGCTGCAGTCGCTTCCGCATTCTGAATAAGCACCAATGTGCTCAACTGTGAGGGCTTCGAATCGAGACATTTCGTGTTCAATGGTAGGTTCTTCACAAGAAAGCAAGGATGAAATAGGTGAGGAAGTAGATGAATCGTCTTCTTGTATAGGATCGTTTGCAGTATGTGGGTAATCATCATTCTCTTCATAAAGATGGGACAATGCATCTGCTAAATAGTTCTATTTTCCTGGTCTGTACACTATTTCAGTGTCGTATTTTCCAATGAACCCTCTCCATCGCAGTTGCTTTTTGTTGGGTGTTCTGCTTGTCTTTAGGTATGTCAGAGGTAGATGATCTGTGACGATAGTAAACTTGCTTCCTGCAAGTATGTGGTTAAGTGCTGTTAATGCATCAACTATCGCTAGAGATTTCTTATTGGTTATGTTATAATTTATTTGGGCATTAGAGAATTTCCTACTATGAAGTGAAGCCGGTCTGACATTCTCTATTGTTTCTCCTTGTCCTACCTATACTCCTACCCCTATATTGGGTGCATCGGTTATTAGCCATATTGGAAGTCACGAATCATATTATAATGGTTTCATAATCTCGTGTTTTGAAACACCTCATTTAACATTCTCCATAGCTTGGTCTTGAGTGGCAGTCCAAACAAATTCTGCTGTTTTGGTGAGTTCTGTTATGGGTGATGTAACAGTTGCAATGTGTGGCAAAAACTAACTGATGTAGTTGACCGTTCCTAGAAATTCCTGTAACTGTTTCTTGGTTTGTGGCATTGTCCATTCATCGATCTTTGCTATCTCTTCCAGTACTGGAGAGAGTCCTTCATCATTGATAACATGGCCCAACACTTCTATATTGGTGGCGAAGAATTCTGATTTCTTCCTGCTTGCATAGAATTGAGCTTCCTTCAGCTTATCGCAAATCATAGATATGTGTTTCAAATGTTCGGACTCTGTATTGGAAAATATGAGTATACCGTCAATATATACGTATGTGAAACATCATAAATAGTTGGCGAATAGATCGGAGATTATGCGCATGAATGTTCCTGGAGTATTCATATCTCCTTGTAGCATTACTTTGCTCACAAAACATCCAAATAGTGTCTTGAAAGGGTTCTTGCTCACATCCTCTGGTTCTACTCTTGTTTGGAAGTAGGCATCACTAAGATTAATTTTGCTTGAGTATCTTGCTCTTCCCAGGGCATTCAGGATCATCGTTTGGTTTGGAATGGTTTCAACATCATTAATTGTTATCTCATTTCCGGCTGTGAGGTCCACCAGTGGCCTCATGCGTTTTTTATCCTTCTTTTCCGGAGTGAATTTGGAGCTGCTGATAAAACTGCTTGTCGTACAATAATTCCTGCTTTTTCTTTTTCTCTTAGCCATATGCTCAAGTCTGTTGCCCATCGTTCTGGTATTAAGTAGGTGGGTAATGAGCGCTGTATTTTTCCTGGTAGTAGGTCTATCTTGTGATTGATCTTTCTTAGAGGCGGTAGATTTTCCATTATTTCCTCAGGAAATATATCTGGGTGTTGGTCCATGACATCTTCAGTACTAATCACTGCTGCTCAGATCACCCCACTAGTAGGTGTGTAAACAATTTGAATGTTCTGCTTTGGAAACAGAATAGCTAGTTTACCACATTTGATTTGAACTTGGTGTTGTTCCAGAAAAGGCATTTCTATTAGTGCATCGTATTCTGCTAGGTTGCTAACCAACATCTTGGTTCTTGGTGTGCTCTGCTTTCCTGCTAATATGTTGACTGAACATTCTTTATGTCCTTCAGATCGTGATCCTTTCATAGCTAGGTATATCCTGATCGGTGTCTTCAAATCCTGACATGGAATTCCATGCATAGTCACAAAAATGGCGCTAATTGAGTTTGCTCCAATTGATCTGGTATCAAACAGAACTCTGGCTTCTTTGCCATTGATATGCATCGTTTGTAACCGCCTCTCGGGAGATGTGGTAGACATAGGGTTAATGGGCTTTGTTCTTTACCGAAGGTAGTAACTAGCGAAGCAAAGTCCAGAGGCTTTAACTGAAGTTGTTGAAGAGACTTCTTACTATATCGCGACTACTGAAGTCTCAGAGATATTTGGTGGATCTCAAACTAAAGATTTTCGAAGCGAACTTAAAAAGGTAACTGTTCAACCAAGTATATTGAAAACTTTGTCTTTCGAAGTCTGCTTCTTATAACGTGTAGAATAGCAGTTCTTAAATACACTTCTTAAGCTACCGAGAGCCTTGTTCTCTTAACATATAGGACTCCAAAATGGTAGCCTTGAAACCAAACATAAAACATATAAAGTATCAAACCGATACTTGAAACTAAATATAAAACATATAGAGTATCAAACCAATACTTGAAACCAAACATAAAACATATAGAGTATCAAACCCTATATTCTCAGGCTAGAGGCACACCTCATTTCCTGAAACAAATTCAAAACACAATCAGTATCAACTGATACCTGAAAATCTTAAACCAGTGACCTGCACCAGTTACACCCCGAAAACAAAATAAAACTCTTATTTCAAAATATAACAAGAAAATCCTCAATCCTCACTATCATAATCAGAATTCAAATAAGGATTCCAAAAACCTTTATCAACCAGGGGTACATCTGAATAGCTCTCAAAGCCATCCTTAGTGGGAGAATAACATATAGGAATAAACCCAGAAAATACCGTAGGAAACTCATCTCCTAGCATGTTATCAGTCCACCATGCTTGAATCAAATCCATTGCGTATTCCAACCCTTCTACCGGTTCCCAACTATTCTCGCTTGCTGGATATCCTTTCCTACTAACCAGGAACTGTCCCTTGCCGTATCGTTCCCTGTAATCGAGGACTGATTTAACTTCCCACTCCTATTCTTCATTGATAAGGATAGGTGCCGGTTTCACAATTGCTTGTCCTGGGAACTGAAAATCGTCGTTAGGATGGTAAGGTTTGACTACCGAACAGTGGAATACTCCTTTCTTTTTCCAGTACATCCTTGCATCCATGCTAACAGTGTAGTTCTGTGTATGTTCATCGAATTCGAGTACTGTAAAAGGACCTCGCCAATGTGGTTGTAATTTCTGAGATCTGCCAGATTCAGTTGCAAAGTGGTCTCCAAAAATCATAATCTTTTCCCCAATATTGACAGGTTTGTATCTGTTCCTCCTCTTAGCTGCCACTCTGTTTGATCTTGCTCTAGCTAACCGTAATGCTTAGTATGCCGCATTTCTGATCTCCTGGTATCAATTGTAGTAGTCATCAGATGCAGGTACTGTTGTAGAGTTGACTTTATAGGTATTGAGTAGTTGGTATTCTCGTCTATACACAGCTTTGTATGAAGACATTCCAATAGTATTGTAGTGACCTGCATTGGAGTAAGCTGTCACTTCAGGGAGGGAGGTAAGCCAGTTGGTCTGACGCGCATTAACAATATTCCTTAATGCTGTTTTCAGTTCTCTGATCTTCCTTTCCGCTTGTCCATTGGTTAGGTAGTTGCCAGGCGTAGCGATAATGTGTTCAACTCCTATCGTCTTCAATGTTTGTTTCTAGAATCGAGAGTTGAATTGGGGATCAGCATCGCTAACGATCAATGTAGGTATTCCATGAGGCATAAAAATATGGTGTCGGAGTAATTCTATTGTCGATATCGCAGTAGCATTCACTGATGTCGGTATCAGCCAGCTGAAACCAACCGCTCTATCCACTACTACCAATACTGAATCATGTCTTCTCAGCTTAGTGAATGGACCCATGAAATCTATACCATAGCTCGAAAATATCTCAGAGGGAAAAGGAAGTGAAAGGGTATTGCCTGTGGGCAATGTAGTCCATTCTCGGTTTAGTTGACATATGTCACACTGCTGGATATAGTCTTTGAAATCCTTCCTCATCTCTGGCCAATAGATGTATTCTGTTGTGTACTGCAGGTTTTGATCGGCGCTATGGTGTTCTTTATTGTGTATTTCCCCTATCATCAGTTCTTTTAGTATTTCTCCATTTACTCCATAACCTTTCGGAATATATAGGCAATCTTCTCCTCCTCTTGTGGTAGCATAGAGTAGCCCATTACGTAGGCTGTAATGTTACATTATTCCATTTCGTGAAGTGTTGTTGGAATCCTGCGCTACCTAGTAGACAGGGTCGTTCCTATATCATTTGATCATCTGATCTCTCCAAATCTTTTTCATATTATCCACTCCTTGAATGATATCCCTTTCATCCACCACTATTTCTAATACCATTACCTCCTCCTCCTCATCAGGTATCTTATAAACTTTGTAGAGCCCACATTTTTCGTGAGGTAGGGAGAGTGGTTCTACAACGAGAACCTCATTCAGGTATGCGAGATGTCGTCCATAGAGGGGTCCATTGTAGGGATACTATGGAGATTCGGAATCATGATATTTGGTAGTAGGGAAGTGTTAGGCGGACGCCAAACTCAAGTATATAACTGAGGGACGTAGGCCCGAAATCTTTGATTGGAGAATCTGTCGAGGAAGGCACGTCTCGATAAAGTAAGGTAAGGTAAAGATTTAAAGTGTGAAACAATATTATATTGATAAGATCTCTTCTCCGTTACTTAATGATGTCTGTAAAGCTCGGGAGGCACTTCGATATTTATATCCCATATCTGAGTGTTCGCAGACTACTTCTAACTACTATGCCTCCAGAGTACTACCCTGGTTTTAATACGCAACCGTCCAGAATCTTATAAGTACGAACACCGTTTGACCCTGAAACTTATCACACCCTTTTGCGGACTCGGAATAGTATTCCTCCGTTGAGATGACTGCACTATTTATTATACCGAACAGCTGCCTCCAACTTAGATATCCGCATAGACTTTTATATGACTTTAGTCTTGTTGACTATCATTCCAGTTGTCTCTTCGGTCATGAAGTGATCAGGTTCATGCCGGGCCACCTAGTGCCAATCGCAAGTGCGAGCCCAACATGTCAACGTTTTAAGGGGCTCCGACTTATCTAGGTCTTCCTTTCTGAGCGTGCTTCCCCTTGGTCCGCCGGCCTCCGTAGAGGAGTCCTATTCCTAGGACCAACCAACATACAGCTGATCTCAGAAGGGTATGGGTGGATTCAGTATACCCCTAATAGCTTTCACTACTGGGATATTCTCCTAGAGTATTTCTCCGAAAACGTCCCGTCACTTTTGGCCCATAGTTTAGGAAGCCTAACTTTGAAGCCTTCTATCTCAATGTGACTGCGACGGAATTCCTCTGTTCTACTTCTCAGATGTCACCAAAGGTCCCCTCCCATATATCCTGCGAACAGCATGCGGCCGGATGGACGGCGGTGACGTATATGGTGTTATGAAGTGGGCTTCATTGATGTGACATTTTAGTTATGGGACGCAACTGGCGAAATCTCGCTAATGACGTGCGGGCCCTATAAGGGGGCCGGAGGGGGGTGTTGGCTCCGGTAAATTGAGGGTCTGTGCGCAGTTACCCTACCGTGGGTTTGTGCACATGTCTCGGATTTCCATATGCCTAACAGGAAGACACGTCCTAATGCTTTTTTAACGTGCTCCTTCATGGCTCGGATATCAAGGTGAGGGCGTGATTAATGGGTATCTCCATCACTGTGATCATTGTTGGTGTTAGGAAGAGTTTCGATAATCGGTGGACTCCTGCAGGGGGAGCCTATATCACCTTCGTTTTAGGTTTCAATTCCTCATGGTCCGCGCAGAAGGGTATGTCGCAAAATGCCCAATGCATTGATGCATGTTCAAGTTCCTCCTCACTCCTACCACTGGTATAAGTTCAATGATCTCCCCAATCGTTTTGGGGTTCAGCATTTCTGTAGTCATTGGTATCTAGCTGTGCTTGCTCCTGGCCACAGTCGCTTCCACATTCCGAATGAGCACCAATTTGCTCAACTGTGAGGGCTTCGAATCATCACATTTTCTGTTCGATAGTAGGTTCTTCGCAAGAAAGAAACGATGCAATAGGTAAAGAAGTAGGCGGATCATCTTCTTGTATGGGATCGTTTGCAGTATTTGGGTAATCATTATTCTCATCATAAAGATGGGATAATGCATCTGCTAAATAGTTCCATTTTCCTGGTCTATACACTATTTCGGTGTCGTATTTTCCAATGAACCCTCTCCATCACAGTTGTTTTTTGGTGGGAGTTCTGCTTGTCTTCTGGTACATTAGAGGTATATGATCTGTGACGATAGTAAACTTGCTTCCTGCAAGTATATGGTGAAATGCTGTCAGTGCATCCACTATCGCTAGAGCTTCCTTGTCGGTTGTGCCATAATTCATTTGGGCATTAGAGAATTTCCCGCTGTGAAGTGAAGCAGGCCTGGCATTCTCAGGTGTTTCTCCTTGTCCTACCCATGCTCCTACCCCTGTGTTGGATGCATCGGTTATTAGCCATATTGGCCATGACGAATCATATTGTAGTAGTTTCATAACCTCGTGTTTCCAAACACTTTGCTTAACATTCTCCATGGCTTGGTCTTGAGTGGCGGTCTACACAAATTCTGCTGTTCTGATGAGTTCCGTTAGGGGTTATGTAATGATTGCAATGTGTGGCAAAAACTGACTGATGTAGTTGACCGTTTCTAGAAACTCCTATAATTGTTTCTTAGTTTATGGAGTAGTCTATTCTTCGATCTTCGCTATCTTTTCTAGTGCTGGTGAGAGTCCTTCGTCATTGATAACATGGCCTAACATTTCTATACTGGTGGTGAAGAATTCTGATTTCTTCCTGCTTGCATAGAATTGAGCTTCCTTTAGTTTATCGCAAATCATGGATATGTGTTTCAAATGTTCAGACTCTGTATCGGAAAATATAAATATATTGTCAATATATACCCACATGAAGTATCCTAAATAGTCGGCGAATAGATCGGACATTATGCGCATGAAAGTTCCTGGAGTATGCATATCTCCTTGTAGTATTACTTTGCTAATGAAACATCCAAATGGTGTCTTAAAGGCGCTTTTGCTCACATCCTCTAGTTCCACTCTGGTTTGGAAGTAGGCATCACTAAGATCGATTTTGCTTTGGTATCTTGCCCTTCCTAGAGCATTCAGGATCATTGTTTGGTTAGGAATGGTTTCAACATCCTTAATCATTATCTTATTCCTGGCTGTGAGGTCCACTAGTGGCCTGATGCATTTCTTATCTTTCTTTTCCTGAGCAAACATTGGAGCTGCCGATGAAACTGCTTGTCGCCCGATAATTCCTGCTTTCTCTTTTTCTCCCCGCCATATGCTCATGTCTGTTGCCCATCGTTCAGGTATTGAGTAGGTAGGTAATGAGCACTGCTCTTTTCCTGGTTATAGATCTATCTTATAATTGATCTTTCTTAGGAGCGGTAGGATTTCCTGTATTTCTTCGGGAAATACCTCCGGGTGTTGGTCCATGACATCTTCAGTGCTAATCACTGCTGCGCAGATCATGCCACTAGTAGGTGTGTAAACAATTCGAACATTCTGCTTTGGAAATAGAATAGCTAACTTGTCACATTTGATTTGAGCTTGGTGTTGTTCCAGAAAAGGCATTGCTAGTAGTGCATCGTATTTTGTTAGGTTGCCAACCAACATCCTGGTTCCTGATAGGCTCAGCTTTCCTGCTAATATGTTGACTGAACATTCTTCATGACCTTCAGACCGTGATCCTTTCATAGCTAGATGTATTCTAATCGGAGTGTTCAAATCCTGACAAGGGATTCCGTACGTGGTTACAAAGTAGCGCTAATCAGGTTTGCTCCTATTGATCTAGTATCAAACAGGACTCTGGCTTCTTTGCCATTGATATGCATCGTTCCTTCGAGAGCATCATGAGGTTTGACATTTGTTGGTCTAGCAGCTATTGTAATAATGTCTTCCTCTTCTTTCTCTACTTCTATACCATTGATAAATACTTCTTCTGCTAGTTGTTCTTCTTCCACTCTGTTGGAGGTGACTTCTTTCTTCACCTTAGCCTTGCTCTTGCCTTTGCCCTTGTCATCTTTGCTAGGACAGTCTCATGCTAGATGTCCTTTACCTCCACAGGTATAGTAAAGACCCTTTTCTTTTCATTCCTTAGGTTTGGAGTGGGGCTTGTTGTTTATTTTTCGATTGTCCTTTCCTCCTTCATGTTTGGAAGTGAACTCTTTAGTCGGTTTCTCAAACCTTTCCTTCCCATAAGCACCAGTACTTTTCAGGATAGCATCTATGCTCTCTGCATTTTGTACTACTTCTATAATGGTGTCTGTTTTAGCATACTGTAATTCCACTTCTGGCCGTAGCCTAGGTTGCATGCTTTTAAAGAACTGTTGAATAAAGGCATAATCGCTTATGGTATTTGCAGGTAGGCATGATTGGAACATCAGCAAATCGGTTGCTATGTTTGATATTCCATGTATCTTACCATTATACACTTGCGGGATTTCATGGAATTTGCGATAGGTATCATCTTTCTGTTTCGAAGATTGGAATCTTTCTCGTAGATATCCTACAAGGTCTTCTCTGGTCCTGTCTTCACCGATATGCTCAGCTGCTTGGAAAGCTTCATCTTGAGCTCGTCCTTCAGTATAGAGGATCCAATAGTTTCCTCCACCAGCCTCCCTCATTCGCAATCCATTTAGGCATAGATATAACTGTATTGAGTTTTACCATCTATCAAACGCTTCTGGTTCGAGGTTATCTCCTTCACCAGTAAACTTACTAGGTGAAGGTACTTTGATGCTAAGTTTAGCTATAATGACTGGATTAGGCCTGGGAGTCGGTGGTCTTGGAACCCCTGGTCCTGGTGCTTCTGGTCCTGCTAGACCTGCTTCAGAAGCCATATCGTCTAATCTTTTGTCGCTATCAGAGCTATCTGGATCGTTGCTCAGTGGTGCTGGAGGCACCTGCATACTTGTAGGCTTTCTTGGGGATTCAGGATACCCTCCGGGGGTAGTGGTTGGTGGTTCTAGTAGTTGTTGAGATGATTCTCCTGCTGATTGTTCAGCAAACTCTCTGGCTAACTGCGGAGCAGCTGCGTTGCTTGCTATTTGCTCTCTTGCTGGGGTCTTTGTGAACCATCCTTTGAAATCCCTAGTGCGCTGTTGAGAACCTTTCTCAGAGGCCTTGTCCTCACTTGGTCCTGGAACTCCGTCTATCTTGATAACTTGCTGAAGTTAAAAAAATGTAACCGCCTCTCGGGAGATGCGGTAAACATAGGGTTAACGGGCTTTGTTCTTTACCGAAGGTAGTAACTAGCGAAGCAAAGTCTGAAGGCTTTAACTGCAGCTGTTAAAGAGAGTTCTTACTATATCGTGACTACTAAAGTCTCAGAGATGTTTGGTTGATCTCAAACTAAAGATTCTCGAAGCGAACTGAAAAAGGTAACTGTTCAATCAAGTATATTGAAAACTCTGTCTGTCAAAGTCTGCTTCTTCGAACATGAAGAATAGTAGTTCTTAAATACACTTCTTAGGCTACTGAGAGCCTTGTTCTCTTAACATATAAGACTCTAAAACGGTAGCCTTGAAACCAAACATAAAACATATAAAGTATCAAACCGATACTTGAAACCAAATATAAAACATATAGAGTATCAAACCGATACTCGAAACCAAACATAAAACATATAGAGTATCAAACCCTATATTCTCAGGCTAGAGGCACACCTCATTTCCTGAACCAAATTCAAAACACAATCAGTATCAACTGATACCTGAAAATCCTAAACCAGTAACCTGCACCAGTTATATCGTTCCTTTAAGAGCATCATGAGGTTTGACATTTGTTGGTCTAGTTGCCATTGTGAGAATGTCTTCCTCTTCTTCCTCTACTTTTATACTATTGATAAACACCTCTTCTGCTAGTTGTTCCCGTTCCACTCTATTGGAGGTGACTTCTTTCTTCACCTTAGCCTTGCCCTTGCCTTTGCACTTGTCTTCTTTGCTGGGACAGTCTCTTGCTAGATATCCTTTACCTCCGCAGGTATAGCAAAGACCCTTTTCTTTTTATTCCTTAGGTTTGGAGTGGGGCTTGTTGTTTATTTTCCTATTGTCTTTTTGTCCTTCTTGTTTAGAAGTGAATTCTTTTGCCGGTTTCTCAAATCCTTCCTTCCCATAAGCGCCAGTGCTTTTTTGGATAGTATCTATACTCTCTGTATTTTGTATAACTTCCCTAACGGTGTCTGTTTCAGCATAGTGTAATTCCACTTTTCATCGTAGCCTAGAGTCCATGCTCTTAAAGAACTGTTAAATGAATGCATAATCGCTTATAGTGTTTGCAGGTAGGCATGATCGAAACATCAGCAAATCGGTTGCTATAGTTGATATTCTGTGTATCTTGCCATTATACACTTGTGTGATTTTATGGAATTTGCGATAGGTATTATCATTCTGTTTCAAAGATTGGAATATTTCTCATAGATATCCAACAAGGTCTTCTCTGGTCATGTCTTCACCGATATGCTCAGCTGCTTGGAAAGCTGCTTCTTGAGCTCGTCCTTCAGTATAGAGGATCCAATAGTTTCCTCCTCATGTCTCGCTTGTTTGTAGTCTATTTTGGCGTAGATACAACAGTACTGAGTTATACCATCTATCAAATGCTTCTGGTTTGAGGTTGTCTCCTTTACCTGTAAACTTACTAGGTGATGGTACCTTAATACTGAGTTTAGCCATAACAACTGGATTAGGTCTAGGAGTTGGTGGTCTTAGAACCCCTGGTCCTGGGGCTTCTGGTCCTGCTGGACCTACTTCTGAAGCCATATCGTCTGATCATTCATCGCTATCGCAGCTATCTAAATCATTGCTCGGTGGTGCTAGAGGTACTTGTGTACCTGTAGGCTTTCTTGGAGACTCTGAATACCCTCCAGGGGTAGTAGTTGGCAGTTCTGGTGGTTGTTGTAATGATTCTCCTGCTGATTGTTCAGCAGTATCTCTGTCTAACTGCTCAGCAGCTGTGTCACTTGCCGCTTGCTCTTTAGCTGGAGTCTTCATGAACTGTCCTTTGGAATCCCTAGTATGCTGTTGGAAACCTTTCTCAGGAGCCTTACCCTTTCTTGGTCCTGGAATGCCTTCTATCTTGATAACTTGCTGAAGTTTAAAAAAATGTAACCGCCTCTTAGGAGATGCAGTAATTGTAGGGCTAACAGACTTTGTTCTGTACCAAGGTGGTAACTAATGAATCAAAGTCTGGAGGCTTTAGCCAAGGTTGTTGAATAGACTTCTTACTGTATCGTGACTACTGAAGTCTCCGAGATATTTGGTAGATCTCAAACTAATGATTTTCAAAGTGAACTGAAGAGAGTAACTGTTCAACTAAGTACATTGAAACTTTTGTCTACTCAAGTCTGCCTCTTCTAACGTGAAGAATAGCAGTTCTTAAATACACTTCTTTAGGCTACCGGAGCCTTATTCTCGTAACATATAAGACTCCACAATGGCAGCCTTGAAACAAATTCAAAATACAAACAGTATCAACTGATACCTAAAAAGCCTAAACCAGTAACCTGTACTGGTTACAGTTGTATTTTGGGCATGGTTGCTACGCCACCTCTTATCCTGAATCCCAATTCACATTCTGGTGTTCTATGTATCTAACATATGGAATGCACAGTATATAAGAGATTATTTTTGCTAATGTGGTTATTATCACCAAGTAGACGTTCTTTAGGCTGTTGGAAAGCTAGCATTGAGTTGGTCTAGGGACCAATGTATCAAAAGCTGTGGCATAAGGACTCTAAAGAAATGTGGCATCAAAGTCAGCACTCAGCTAAAGTATTGGCAAGAAATACTACTTTCACGATAGACTGTAACTTCAAGGGCACTAGTATTGAGTAGACATTCATTGGACCTTTAGAAAACTGACATAGAGTAGACCTAGGAGCTCAGGTATCGAAAGCTGTACTATAAGGATGCTGAAGGAATCAGGTATTAAAGTCAATACATAGCCAAAGCCTTACCAGGAAATACCACTTTCCTAACAGGCTGTAACTCCCTGGCTATTAGTACTAGGTAGATGTTCCTTATACTATTAGAGGACTGACGCTGAGTAGGCCTTGGTGCCAAAGTATTGAAAGCCTCATTGCAAAGGGGCTGAAGAAATCTGATGTTAAAGTCAGTACTTGGCTAAGACTTTACAAAGGGAATGCCACTTTTATAACATCCTGTAACTCCATGGATAATGGCATTAAGTAGACATTCTATAGACTATTAGGAAACCAGCATCGAGTGGATCTATATGTCAAAGTATCAGAAGCTGTGTTATAAAGGCTCTGAAAGAGTCTGGTATCAAAGTCAGCACCTAGCCAAAACATTGCTAAGAGAATACCACTTTCACAATACCCTATAACTTTTTGAATATAGGTGTCAAGTAGACATTATTTGGACTACTATTACAAAGCAGGCATCAAGTGGATCTAGGTGCGGAAGTATTAGAAGCCATGTCCTAAAGACTCTAAATGAATCTGGTATCAAAGTTAGTGCTTGCCTAAAGCTTTGCCAAGGGAATACTACTTTTATAATACCCTTTAACTCCATAGATATTGGTATCGAGTAGATGTTCCTTAAACTATTGGAAGGCTGGTATAGAGTGGGGCTATGTGCTAAAGTATCAGAAGCTGTATTCCAAAGGCTCTGAAGGAATCTAATGTCAAGGTCAGCACTGTGCCAAAGCCTTGCCAAGGAAATACCACTTTCATAATACCCTGTAACCCTATGAATATTAACGTCAAGTAAATATTCTGTAAACTATTGAAAGGCTAGCATAGAGTGGATCTACTTGCCAAAGTATCGGAAGCTGCGTTATAAAGGCTCTAAAAGAATCTGGTATCAAAGTCAGCACTGGACCAAAGCCCTGCCAAGGAAATACCACTTTCATAATACCATGTAACTCCATAGATGCTAGAATCAAGTAGACATTCTTTGAACCATTGGAAAGCTGGCATCGAGTAGATCTTGGTGCTGAAGTATCAGAGGCTATCACCTCAGAGCTCTGAAGGAATCTAGCATCAAGGTTAGTACTTGGTCAAAGACTTATCAATAGAATACGACTTCTATAATACACTGTAATTCCATGGATAATGGCATCAAATAGATATTCTTTAAACTATTTGAAAGCTGGTGTCGAGTAGGTATAGGTACCAAAGTATCCTATGCTGTGTCTTAAGGACTCTGAAGGAATCTGGTATCAAAAGTAGTATTTAGCCAATTGCAAGGAGAAAAGAAATATTGTGTGATTGTAAGAGCTAATGAATGTACTAGGAAAATAAACCACACCTGACTGGGGTCAAGTTACCGCCAGTAAAACTCAACTATTACTCACATTTACAGTCAAATCTTAGAGCATTTTTTTTCAACAATTTTTATGTAACCTAGAATAAATTTCTTGACATATCTCCTATTTTTACTGCTGCATGGAGGTTAGCTTTCTTGCAGTGAGCCTGTTTTCATTACTTATTAAGACTAGCATAGTATCTGCTCTTTGATTTTCTAGGCATGCTAGTATTCCTTCTAGGTAACAGTAACTAGATCCAGAAATGAGGCTTGCCAAGTCCTCGCTTAGGATGTCTTTGTTAGGCATATAGAAATCTAGGACAAGTGCACAGACCTATGGTAGGGTAACCGTGCACAGACTCTCGATTTTCTGAAGAGCCAACACCCCACGCCAGCCCTGAGATAGGGCCCACACATCATTAGTGAGATTTCAATAGTTGTGTTCCATAACTAAAATGTCATACCAATGGAGTCCAATATATAATACTGTAGACATGGCCACCATTTGTTCCACCACATACTATTTACAAGATATATAAGAAAGGACTTCTAGTGACATCTGAGAAATAGAAACAGAGGAGGTTCATCAGAGGCATATTGAGATAGTAGGCTTCAACATTGGGCTTTCTAATTATGGACTGAAGGTGAGAGGACATTTTCAGCAAAATACTCTAAGAGAATACCAGAGTGGCAGAAGCTATTGAGGATATAACAAATCCACCTACACCCGTCTGAGATCAGCTGTAGGTTACTTGGTCTCAGTGTTAGGTGGACGCTAAACTCTAATGTGACTTGAGAGAAATATAGGCTAAATCTTAGATTGGAGAATCTGTCGAGGAAGGCTAATCTCGATAAATAGGTAAGATAAAGATGAAAGTGTAAAACCAATTTTATATTGATAAGATCTCTTCTCCGTTGCTTGATGATGTCAGTAAAGCTTGGGAGGCACTTTGATATTTATATCCCGCATCTTCTAACTACCATGCCTCTGAAGTATCTGTTAGACACATGGATATCCGAGACATGTGCACAGATCCATGGTAAGGTAACTGCACCCAGACCCTCGATTTTTCGGAGAGCCAATACCTCCCTCCGGCCCCCTTATGGGGCCCGCGCATCATTAGCGAGATTTTGAGAGTTGGGTCCTATAACTAAAATGTCACATCAATGAAGCCCACTTCATAATACCATATACATCGCTACCATCCATCCAGCTGCATGCTGTTCGCGGGATATACGAGAGGGGACCTTGGGTGATATCTGAGAAGTGGAATAGAGGAAGTCCGTCAAAGGTGCATTGAGATAGTAGGCTTCAAAGTTGGGCTTCCTAAACTATGGGCTGCAGGTGAGGGGACGTTTTGTGCCAAATACTCCAAGAGGATGTCATAGTAGCAGAAGCTATTAAGAACATACAAAATCCATCTATACGCTTCTGAGATCAGCTGTATGTTAGTTGGTCCTAGTAATAGCACTCCTTTACAGAGGCCAGCGGACCAAGGAAAAGCACGCTCAGAAAGAAAGACCTAGATAAGTCAGAGACTCTTAAGATATTGGCATGTTGGACTCAGACTTGTGATTGGCACTAGGTGGCCCGGCATAAACCTGATCACTTCATGACAGAAGAGACTACTGGAACGATAGTCAATAAGACTAAAGTAATATAATAGTCTATGCGGACAACTAAGTTGAAGGCCGCTGTTTGGTATAACAAATAGCGCAGTCATCTCAATGGAGAAATACTATTCCATAACCGTGAAACAGTGTGATAAGTTTCAGGGTCAAACGGTATTCACACTTATAAGATTTTGGACAGTTACGTATTAAAACCATAGTAGTACTTCGGAGGCATAGCAGTTAGAAGTAGTCTGTGAACATGCAGATGCGGGATATAAATATCGAAGTACCTCCCGAGCTTTACTGACATCATCAAGCAACGGAGAAGAGATCTTATCAATATAAAATTGTGTACTTTATAAATCTTTACTTTACCTATTTTATTGAGATGAGCCTTCCTCGACAAATTCTTCGAACAAAGATTTTGACCTACATCTCTCGGTTATACTAGAGATCAGTATCCGCCTAACAGTACTACTTCAGTTTTAATATGCAAACGTCCAGAATCTTATAAGTTGCAAGTACCTTTGACCCTGAAACTTCTCACACTTTTTCACAGTTACGGAATAGTATTCCTCTGCTGAATTGACTGCGCTATTTATTTATACCAAATAGCAGTCCTTAACTTAGTTGTCAACATAGACTATTATATTGCTTTAGTTTTGTTGACTATTATTTCAGTAGTCTCTTCAGTCATGAAGTGATCAGTTTCATGCTGAGCTACCTAGTGCCAATCGCAAGTTCACGTCCAACGTGTTAATGTCTTAAAGGTCTTCAACTTATCTAGGTCTTCCTATCTGAGCATGCTTCTCCTTAGTCCACCTACCTCCCTAGAAGAGTCCTATTACTAGGACTAACCAAACTACAGCTGATCTCAGAAGGGTATGGGTAGATTTAGTATGCCCTTAGTAGCTCCTGCTACTATGGCATCCTCTTGAAGTATTTTGATGAAAACGTCTCATCACCTTTAGCCCATAATTATGAAGCCTAACCTTGAAGCCTACTATCTCAATATGCCTCTGATGGACTTCCTCTATTCCACTTCCCAGATGTCACCAAAAGTCACCTCTCATATATCCTGCGAGCAGTACGTGGTTGGACAGATGGTGGCAACGTATATGGTATTATGATGTAGACTTCATTGATATGACTGTTAGGCAGACGCCAAACTCAAGTATATCACTGAGGGACGTAGGCCAAAATCTTTGATCAGAGAATCTGTCAAGGAAGGCTCGTACCGACAAAATAGGTAAAGTAAAGATTTATAGCGTAAACAATTTTACATTGATAAGATCTGTTCTCCATTGCTTGATAATGTCTGTAAAGCTCAGGAGGAACTTTGATATTTATATCCCGCGTCTGAGTGTTCACGGACTACTTCTAACTACTATGCCCTCAAAGTACCACTCTGGTTTTAATACGCAAACGTCCAGAATCTTATAAGTGCGAATACCGTTTG
>JACCEG010000321.1:35248-82041 GCA_014065205.1 Tuber brumale | reverse complement strand
TGGGTCTGTGCGCAGTTACCCTACCATGGGTCTGTGCGCAGTTACCCTACCATGGGTCTGTGCGCAGTTACCCTACCATGGGTCTGTGCGCAGTCACCCTACCGTGGGTCTGTGCACATGTCTCGGATTTCCATATGCCTAACAATAACATCTTAGTTATAGGATGCAACTATTGAAATCTTACTAATGACATGCCGGCCCCATAAGGGGGCCAGAGGGAGGTGTTGCCTTCTTCAGTAAATTGAGAGTCTGTGCACAGTTACCCTACCATGAGGTCTATGCACTTTGTCTCAGATTTCCATATGCCTAATACTACCAGTAGTATGGCAAAACTAGATGGGTAGCAAATATAGAGGTTGCAATCAACCAAAACAAATCTGAATATCGAGAGGCTTTGTATACAATAGATTCTGACAAAGTATATATATAGCAACAGTATTATATTAAAGGATAAATATTAGGTATCTTACCCACAACTTCATTTATTATATATCTTGTGACAGGCAACAACACGTAATTAGTTATTCTTATATATGTCAGGAATACTTTTCTCCGCTTGTTATATTATTCTTTATCTTAGATTCTATCAAGACTTTGATTATTATTCTTAGGCTATTGTCTATATTCCTTACTTGAATACTAATAATCCAATCATATTACAATAGAAGAGTAAATAGTAGAATAGTTTGCTATTCTTAGACATATAGGTAGGAAAGTATAATAGGTGATTGCATGAAGAACTAACTACCAAGCCTTCTTAGTATCCTTATATAGTTCTTCACTCAACCTGCTTACAAATTAAAACAACTATGAGTTGCAATCACTACTCATATACTCATGTAATATAAAAGTCATATGACCTTATCATTGGTCATATGTGTAAAAGTAAACCATAGTGCACAGTCCCTTTAGTCTCGTGCATAGCCCCCTATAACTTCTTAATAGGTCATGTATGTGAAATTATAATATAACAAATAAAACTCTATGACAAATATCTTCATCATAGTACTAACATCTCCATCCACTATATGTCAGTCTAGAATCGTAACAATTATTATAGGCTCTTTAAATACAAAAGATTGTAGCTAAGGAACATAATGATAATATCATATCTAAGGAAATCATACAAAATAGCTATTATAGTAGCGAAAGGTAAAGCAAGTGAAGTCCTAAAGTAGAAGACTTAAAGCAATAGAATATAACTAACAAAGCATGTAATGAAATCCAAATAAGGTAAAACTAGCAATTGCTATTAGTATACTAATCTAGTAGTAATAGTAATGCAATAAAATACCCAACTGGGTAGTGACATAACAAGTAGGAAAGATAAGTGCTACCAAATAAGTCCTGAGTAGGTAAAACTGATATCTAGCTAGTTACAGTAGTAAGAAAACAAATGGATTTTATTACAAATATCAAGAGAAATAACCATCTAGTATGAGGAGAACAATCGGAATTATTATATAGGTATCAGATGACTTATTAATTCTAGAATTATATCAGTATTGTGTGTATGAAGAATTTATCATAGGATATTTACTGACAGATTCAGGCTATATTAATGGGTCTGTCAAGTTCAGTCACATTCAGGAAACATTGTCTCAGAAACTGTAGAGTAAATGCCATCAGATGAAATAGGAATCTGGAGTAAAATAGTAAACAGCATCAGGACAAATCAAGTCAGCAATATATGAGTAAGGCAGTAGGAGCAAAAGTAGAAGTATAGGAAAGTATCAGATAAAATAAATGAAATAAGTCAGAATCCAGAGAGTCAGGATATATACAGCCTCTAGTCAAAAGTGTTCGCAATCTGAGACATGTTTAATTAGGTATTGCACTATAGGCTGGGGGTGGGGTAACTGTGTCAAGATTGTGGCTCTGCCACAATCCACTGTTGCTTTCGTAACCTTGGGCACTCTCTTCCAGAGAGTGCCAACAGCTCAACATCAAATTTCAGCTCAACATCACTTTCAGGCTTAACCGAAACTAAAGTCCCACCACACAAAAATGAAAGTTCTAAAAGAGCAGAAAGAAAATGGAAGACTTCTTTTCCAAGACTTAAAATAATTTGTGAGAAAGCTGTAAGCACATTTAAAGCATCAGAGAATATTTGGTAGTAGTTTGTAATTCTTAAATTCACATACAAATTGAATCTGACGTTAAGCCGAATCTGATATTGAGCTTCTAAAGAGTGCCCAAGGTTGCAAAAGCAACCTTGGCACAGTTAGTGGGATGGCCAGTAGCAATGAATTTTCCATGCATTCGTTCATTCGTTCGTTCGCATCCGTGTGCAACAACAATGAATTGTCCATGATTATCCCTCAATGATCAACTCTGTAGATAAATTAAATAATAAAACTATAAATTAAAGTTAAGAATGCTAGCTAATAATATGTATGGCCTTCCTTTGCCTCCAAAACTGCAGATACTCTATCAGGCATTGATTTCCACAACTTTTCAAAAAACTCCTCAGGAATTGTCTCCCAAACCAGGAGTAATACTTGTGCAAGTCTCTTCTTAACAGCTTCATTTCCTCCTAAGGTATCTTCAATCATTGGATACTGCTGGTATAATTGCTTTTTGAACTCAACCCATACATGCTCAATAGTATTTAAATCAGAGGAGTATAGGGGGTATTCCACTACTTCAATAGAATTTCTCTCCAACTAATCTATGATATTATAAGCCTTGTGAACAGGAGTATTGTCTTGCTAAAACAGGATATCTTCCATACCAAAAGAATTCATGTAATCAATAATAGGAAAAAGATATCTTTTCAAGAGTCTAATATACCTAGTCTTATCGATATTTTGAGTGATAGGAATTAAAGGGCCTTTTCTCTTACCCTAAAAGCACCATCATACCATAAGTGAAATTCCTTTATCTTTTTCCTTTGGCTGAATACAATCAGCCAGCCACTTCTCTCTAGGTTCTCTGAAAACCCAGTGCTGCCTTGGATCCTTGGATTTCTCCACACTGCACTCATCACTTCAGATGACCTTCTCAAGATCCTCAACTATCCAATTCTTATAACCTGTAGCCCACTTCAACTTCTTAGCAATGTGGTCAAGTTTGAGTCTAGGCCTTGATTTAGCTAGCCATTTCTTGAGATTAGCTTCTCTGAGTACTCTATCCACTATAAATTTGTTAGAGAATCATGTCCTATCACTTAAGGTAGCACAAGAATGGCGAGTGTTTTTGTTACCTGTAGAAAGTGAAATACCTGGTGAGTATTTATCCCAGAAGTCACATCTGGTCATTTTCTTGTTGGATTTGGCTGCCCAGCTGCTTATGTGATTCTGTCGCTGGCTGAGAACAGGGGAGCAACCAGGGTGAGGAATATTTTCCAGGGATTGATGCTCACATGTGCAAGCAAGAAATCTTTTAATAGTTGTCTATAGTCAGCCAATAGTTTCAGCAACGAGGGCAATATTCCCAAGGCAGTAGAAAATGGTGATTATCATGCCTTTTTCAACATTGGTCATTTCTCTTCAAGAGGTCTTATGGGTGCACTTTTTTGCAGCAGCAGCAGCAGCATTGGAATATCCTGATAGATTAACTATTGGAAATTTAAAGAGGGCAAATTGTAAAAACAAAGGCAGTGTGGATGCTGTTGTGTAGCGAGTACAACAGTCGTGAACAACTCCGAGTCGGTGATCTGGCATTTGGCGAGGTGCTTACTAAGCCATCATGAACACTTCTGACTAGGGGCTGTAGAATAATGAAAATTAGTAGGTTAGATCAGAACATAGATATTCTTTGTCTGATGAGATAGTTTTTTTCTTCTTCTAATATTCTTTCCTCTATTATTATTACTTCAAACTGTACTCTTAGACTATGATGCAATTAATGGAATAACAGGAGACTCTACTATGTTCAAAGCATTTCTAGAACTAGAAACTTGTTATGAATGCTGATCACTGATTTGTGCACCCAACTCTGGTGTAAATAAGGAATAAGGATAAAAACTAAATGTTCTTCAACATTGTCCAAATTATCTGATTATTTAATGAATTTTTTTTCTTTTTTCCTACTCTTCCTTGGAGTTTCTTCTTTTTCATCTCACTTTACTATACAATCTTATCAATATGCCTCCCCGACAGTGTGCCATAGTTGTGTTAAAAAAATTTCAAATAACAGTCACACTGCTACCTGTAGGCGCACTGTGGTCCAACTATAGTCAGTCCAAACTGCTACAGGTACGGTCCATAGGACTAAAGTCCGACTTTACCCAATATTTCCACTGGACTAAGCCGTCTGGGCACTACCATGGACTGGACTGACTGGCCGTTTGCGAACACTGCCGCACACTACCTCCCGCCCTCCCTGCCTCTCCTTCCCGCCCCCGCGGGTCCAACCACGATACTTACACCAATCCCTCACATCATGTCAATAACCCCACCCAACCCAACCTGCCCACTAACGCATACCGCGGTATTAAAACGGCCAGGTAGGCAGGACAGGAATCACGCTTCCCTCAGTGCTTAACCACAAAAGAACACAGAGGTTGGACCATGGGACTTAAATACCACCTGTAGACTATACGATAGACCACAGTGCTCTCTCCCGTTCTTCCCCACACTTCCTAGCACAGTACCATGGTCCTCCAAGAAAAAGAAGAAGGGAAAAAACAACCATTAAACCCTATCGGCGATTATCCAACCGCCGATATCCCCGTCAGCCTATCCCTCCCCACCAGCACAACAAGCACAGACCAATATATGCCCTCACCGGGACCGACGCACTCGAATACGATATACTGTACGGTATCATACCTACCAACCTCTTCTAAACCCAAAATGGCGGGAAAACAAGTATCATATATCGTGCCCGTCACTGGCAGATACAGAATATTCGAGAAGCCACTCCGAAACCACCTCTTCTCCGAAACCTACCGTACAGTAACCGTGCAATACAACAACGGACATGTTCCCGAAGCGTAAGAGAGCGGTGTATCGGGCGGGTCATCTTTTTCTACGAGTGCTCTGCCGTACTGGCTGGTCGCTTAGTAGTAGGCGTACGGTGCGGCACTCGTATCACAGGCTAAATCACACATACACACACACACCTACCCACGCACTGTGCTCAATGCTAGAGATGCAGGCAACACAGCAAGTTATCACACAGTTCTCGACGATCTCGAGAGGACGACCAATGAGTAACCTGGATACCGTATATATCGATCATGTCATATCGATCATGTCATATCGATCATGCCATGATCCGCGCGCACTGCACAGGCAACGATGCGAAATGAGAGGCTATTGAAGTGAAATGCTTGAGGGAGTAATCCAATGTATTATAGGCAACTGTGGTCTACCGATCGTGACATTGAAAGCGCAGCGGCAGCGAAAACGAAAACACGAACGTGTACTGTAGGAGTACTAATACATGTAAAAAAAAAAAAAAAAACCCCCCACAGGCGGGGAAAGGGGTGGGAGCGGCCTCGATACCAGCAGGAACGATACAAATATCGCTAGGTTAACCCATCTTGCTTCGCACTTTATTTTGTCCTCTCCATTTTTTTACCCCCTCCTAAAGTAGTTCCCTTTCATGTGGAAAACAAAAAGGGAAATAGCAAGTTGTGCGCATTTAAAATAAATAATTGACATTTCGGCATTTACCCAATTTTCGCAATCACTCTATCAACCCTTGCACCAGCCCAACTCCCGGGAATCGATATCAAAGTGAGAGCCTCCCCAGAAATGCTGTCATGACAGGTCACTCGCATATTGTGCTCAGCGCCTACCCTTCTGTGTGACAATAAAGCAACAATCACTTCGAGAAAAAAGAAAAGAAAAAGAAAAAAGCGAACCAATCAGAAGGCGAATGAATCCGATAGCGGCCAGATTTTTTTGCTTTGTTTTGCATCATCAAACCTGTCGCTCTTCCCTCCCCAACATCTTCAAGATTCTCATGTCGGCTAACCTGCTCTGCAGGATGTTATTTAGCCGGTTGAAAAGTTCGCTTTTCGAACCGGTTAGGAGTATCTCGTTATTAGCTCTTGAATGTAGCTGGAGGTTCCTCTTTAATTCTGGCAGGTTCATATTCTCCAGTTTCTTCGGGTCATGGGCATACGAATCTGGTATGTCCATGGAATAATGTGATTCGCGGTTATTGAGATAGGTAATGCAGTGGTTCGGAAGTGAGAGCAATCGACAGTTACCTGGAAGCGCCCCTGTGACCAATCGCCGTAACCCGGGCATCGAAATGTTTGTCCCCCTGAGATAGACTCTAGCAAGTCCGGGCAATGCAGCGAGCGGTACGCGGCAATCATCATCCATACCCTGGTTGTGAGACAAGTTCAATTGAACCAAGGTCTTGTGGTGACAGACAATGTGGTGGAGCGAATGTACCCCTAATCCCGTATTCGAAATATCAAGATCTGCCAGAGATGTGAGCAACATGAGCAAACTCAAGTCGTTGTTTGAAAGTTGTGTATTTCTCAGGGAAAGCGTGGTAAGGGCGGAAAATTGATCCTGTTGGTAGAGGCTCCTAAGTATGAGGGTGGGAGGCTTGTCTGGAATAAGAATTTCGGAAGGAGACGATGACGGGGTCGACAGATCAAGCAATCTAAGCTCGGATCCACAGAATGAATCGAGAAGTTCTGGTGACCAGCAGCCTATAGCACAAGATTTCAGCCAAGTTCAATGCTATACAAGGCGGGAGTAGCAACTTTTTTTAGTAACCAGATCTGCAACTCCTTGTGCAGCATCCTCCTCAACGAGTTCGATGAGCTTACAAAAGTCTTTTTGCGGCAACAACTCTTTCAAAGCCCGATAGACTGGTCCGCCAACGGCGAAGGATTCCTGTAGCAGGGATGTCCCTTTATCAACCGCCGGGCCTAATATGTATTCAGATCAGCCCAAAGAATTGGAAGGGCTCCGAAGACTGATAGAGAAGGGCTCACCAGATTGCGGAGCTGGGACGACATTGTCCCCCAAATTACCCTCCCTCACATTTGGCTTCAGTTCTGACTTGTGTGGAAAAGATCGGTGAAGATCGATGGAATGAATATCGCTTGAGCTGGGGTTGGGATTTTTTTCCTTCAAGGCCACACGCTTTCTCCCTGGACCCTCGGAAGTCGCGACCGCAGCATCTGTTTGATCCCTTTTCCTTGAACGTACAGTAGCAGATGGGATAGCTGCATGGGCCCTTGTCCTTGGACCCGCAGCGACAGCAGCAGCGGAGGCATCCTCCAGATACCCTTCTTCCGCACCAACCCGAGAAGCGATTAGGCCAGTCTTTTCGTATCTTCTCATCTTCTTCTTCGGGGGGTGCACGTCATCGCGGTCAGATTTCTCCTCCGACAAGGCAGAGCTAGGAGCATGGGGTGTGGTGCCCCCGCATAACTTAGCATCCAAGGAAGCTTCGGCGGGGTTGTCGTCCTTGTGTACCTTGAGTGCCACAGACTTCCTGCGAACCATGGTTTGACAAGGTGGGGGCACTCGAGATAGTGATGAATATAAGGTTGCCGAAGGTGACTAATTTGATGAGAAGTGAGAATTAGCTCTTGGAGGAGTGTCAGGAGCAAAACTGGGTTTTTCTGAGCAGAGGTGTTTTTTAGTCAGTTGGTTCAAGTCCATATTTCAATAGGAGCAAGGGCAACAATACCAGTAGTACCGGTAAGGGGGAGGGGCAGTTGGAGACAACCACATGCCGACCCGGAAGTGCCGGCTCCGACATGTTTATGGTTAAACCCAACATCCGCACAGCATGGTAAAGGTGAGGAAAAAAGAAAGGAAAGTGCAAAAAAATCGATAAATCAAAAAATAATGGTGGAAAAAGAGTGGACACATAAAGGCACTACGCTGACTTACAGCAAGTTACCGAACCCAGCAGTGAGCAACAAATGCCAATCGAAGTCTACCGGTAGCCTATAGAATCATAATGAGCAAAACACTCTACGGTAATTCAATAACGGGTGCCTGTAATGGTTAATAGTTTCCTCCACGCCGACCTCTGTAAATGTGCAATGGATGATATTATAGCACAGGTATTAGACCGCCTCAGGGTTATGCCTACCGGTATCTGATCTAGAGATTGAGCAACCGCAGAATCGGACCGAAGGACGAGCTACAGACCTCTCTTCGCGAGTATCGTATGTGTATGAATTCTGTACAGTACACGTGGGTAAAGCAACGATAGAATCCCGGTCGATATCGTACCCGTAGAATCCCGGTACCGGCACTTGTAGAGTGAGGACACAAAGAGAAGGGAGTTCTGAATAGGGTAGAGATCGCTAGGGTGGCAGGTAGGGTGTGAATAGAGCGGGAGAGTGAATTGAAGGGAGGGGGGCTCTTTCGGAGATAGGAATCGGTAGCACAGATGTCGCCGCTGTCATCGGCGTTACCTGGCTATGTTATCGGGGGGCTTCCGCCACCAGAAGGACAGCTCGCAGCTCGGAACCTGCACAGTGGGTGTGCCAAGCCACTATAAACTTAGCGAATTGATGGGGGCTGAAAGGGGAGGAGAATCTCTTTTTTTTTTTTTTTTTTTTCCTTGACAGGGGAGGATATCCTTATCACCATCATGATCACACATGCGAACAGAAGCCTGGTACCGGTACCTGAAAGTGCTCGCACCGACGCACACTGTTTAAGCACCGAATGCCTAAGGCATCAGACAGATGGCTAATCGGGGAGAATCAATCGGAGGAATGGTTTGACCATCAATGAAGGAGTGTTTACGGTCCCTGAGAGGAAGGGGGGGCATCGATTTCAATTAACCCATACCGGTACAGCATCATGCACTGCAACACCAATGCTTCTTCATTTAACAGAAACACGCAAAGTTCATGTCCAGCACAGTACCGGTACTCAAGTACTGGTATGCCCACAACCATCACAGATACGGTACTCGAATTGATCTACTCGAGTAATAGTGGGGTCATGCAGTCGCTTGTTTATCCACACACCGGGGAACCGCATCAAAGGGTCCAGCAGCCGTTTGTTTTTTTGCTCTGTAACCCACTCGAGCCTGATGCGGCCACTAAAAATCATTTTCACCACGCAGACAGCCCAGACAGGCAACCTTGCTCGAGCAGACTTGATTGTCGCCTGGGGGAAGATACTGGCACCCTATGGTTGAGCAGTCTACTCGAGTGTGCATCAACAACTCGTTCCTTCCATCATGGAAGATGGATGGTAACAGTTGAGAGGGTTGATGTGGGGGATGGAATAAACCCCTCCCCCCGACAAGCAAACTCACAATGTACAGTACAAGCACAGCACAAGGCACGCAGTGCCAACAGTAATATGAAGCATAAGAATTGGACTTACTCCTTACAACTCCCTCTGTCAATCCATAGAATGTTGGGAAAGGGAAAGGAAAGGGAAAGGAAAAATGGGAAATGAGAAAATTCAATGGAAAAAGAAAGAAAAGAGTGAGAAAAGGATCAGTGCAGATAGAGCATTCGACAAAAAGACTGTGCGAGAATAATAATAGAAATCCATACCATACGAGTAGTCAACGATTGATGAAGGATAGAACATATGATACTTTCGAAGCTATCACAATAATAATATAGAAGAATAAGGAATATCCACCAACCTTTTACGCCTTCTTCTAATTATGCTTTCTCCTCTTCCTCTTCCTCTGAACTCTCTCCCTCCTTCTTTCTCTCTCCTTCATTTGTTCCCTTTTCCCGCACTTCGCGATGAATTCAACCTTCTTGTAGCTGATTCCCTCCTGCTCCACACCTCTCTCTCTCCATCTCTCCACTACTCCCCCACCCATCCTATGCCCGCATGCCCTAATCCTTTCTTCAACGCCCCATTTACCCCACCCCTCCGCGGATTATCCCATGCGATCTTCTCTCTCTTCCTCCCTTACATCAACACCATCATCATAATCATCATCATAACCACTATAACCACTATAACCATCATAACTATCCTCCCAGTTTTCTTCCCGTCTTTGCCTCCACTTTCCAATTTCCTCCCTTCCTCAAACACCCCATCACAACCATCCCATCTCGCTACCGCAGCAACAACCCGCTGTTTCCTCCCCCCGCCCTCTTCTAATAGCCCTCGATTACAACACCCAACCCATCGGGTGCGTAGTAGTTGAAATTAAGCTCCCCTCTTCCAACATCCCACCACAACCCGTTTTTTTCCTTCCCTTCCCATTTACAACACCACCACCCACAAACCATAACCGCAACATAACCCGCGACAGTCGCAAGCTCTTCGGCCATGACAAAGGATAGCATCCTTCTATCGCTCCCCGAAGAGGTCATCGAAAATACCCTCAAATTTATCCCAGATGACGACAGTGCTCTACTTGATATCAGTTTAGTCTGCAAGAAACTCTATCGCCTCTCCAACTCTCCATTAGAGTGGCGGGCAAGGTGTCGACGGTTTCGCTATTGGGAGCCTCGGCACGAGTTCCAGAAAAAGGTCAAACACCCTCTGCCAGCTGAGGTGGATTGGAGGTCTTTGTTCGTTGAGAGGGTCCATTCGTACAAACGCACTACAATGTTGTTGAATGAGATCATCTCCTCGCCTGTAGATCGAATAAACAAATTCAATAAAATCGCGGACATTGGTTGCGATGCGAAGGATTGCTTGGCAGAACACGCAAATGCTTCTGACGACGTTGAGGATGTTCTGGCTCGGAGGTGACTTCAATTTTGGTGTTTTTTTATGTGCTCGGTTTCTCGTCGAGATACTGGGGAATAGGTTGATATACTAACCTATATTTCCAGATGGTACGCAGCTGCCGCCATCCATTACATCCACAGGAGACAGGCCATAATGGGATGGAAGAAATTGGCTTCCGGGGAAGATATCTCTCTTGAATATGCCCTAGGCTGCTTTGAGCTTTTTATCCTGAAGACACCGGAAGGCGATATCGACGACATCTCAGGGATACTCGACGAACTAGCCGCCCGATTCAGGTCCGAGACCGCCAATTTTGCGGACATGTCGACGAAAGCGAAGGCACTTACTCTGTGTACATACATGAATCGGGAAGGATTTCGGGGAGCTTCGTACGAGAGTTACCGCGCCCTCAAGAACGCCTTCCTTGGCGTTTCCCTGCGTACAGACCGTACGAACCTGCCACTAACCGCAACAGCAATATACTGTAGTCTCGCCACTCGGGTAGGCCTAGCCGCCTATCCATGTGGCTTTCCGTATCATGTCTTGGCGATAGTACGCAACGAGGATGGAAACTACATTTATCTGGACCCTTTCCGCGGAGAAGGCAGCGAGCTCCCTGTTCAGGGCCTGGAACATCAGCTGAGCGATTTTGGAGTTGGAGCCACAAAGGATGAATTCTTATGCCCATCGCCCACCACCGACATTGTTCTACGTACCTCACGCAATATACTGGAGTCTCTCCGACGCGCTCCAGGGCCATCCGATATCCAGCAGGAAGCTGTCGAAATCGACCGTCATTCAGCTCTATATGCGGCTCTAACGGCGTCGGCGTTGTTGGGGCCGCGGATCACACTAAATGTGGTGCAGCATATGGCAAGACGCATCCAGGATGAGTATTCCATGGACGTCCAGTTTTTCGAGGAGGACATAGTCCCCAAACTGGAGGACCGGAATGCGCGGGAACTCCTGTTAGAGAGGTGCGGGGAGCTGCGGGCAGAGGATTCTGCTCAAAGACCCGTTTCCCGGAGAGAAAACCCGGACGGGAATGACGTTAGGGTATGTGCTCAATCACTGTTGGTCCGATTGGTCCGAGTGCAGACCCCATCAGGAATAAAGATGCCAGGACTCGGAATGGGGAAATTTTGGGGTGGAGAACGCCCCAAAATATACATTATAATACCCGCTTGAAAGTCATTCCGAATCTGGCATCATTCCCTCATGGATCTGCGTGGGGAATCTGCAATTTTCTGACTACCTTGTTCGGCTAGTATCGTGTCGGAACGGTCTTCGTTCATAAACGATATCCATTTCAAGGGGTAGTGTTTGGCTGGTCACGAACGTGCGCTCCAAGAGAGGGAGAAGAGTGGATGCAGACTATGGGTGTTGACACTTTGAGCAGAGGACGGCACCAACCATTCTACCTTGCGTTGTATGTTCACCATCCCCCCCATGCCCCTTTTGATACGTCACCGCCAAAGACTTGCGGCCATAAGGCTGGTCTGCCTCCCTCCGGAAGCCAATCCAGCAACGGCCAGACTCCACCCCACATTCCCGACTTCATCACCTTTCAGGGCCCTCGACGACCACCGACACCACACCCGGGGCCTGTNCCCCCCCCCCCCAACACACACACCCGAGATAGATCTTTTGATAAGGAGAAAAAATAACAAAAAAACAGAGTGATGGACGGCAGCGTACGCTACGTAGCAGAAGAGAACATCGTCGTTTCCCAAACAGACCCGGTCGAATCTCTGAAAAAGCTGGCGGGCAAGTACTTTAAGAGATATTGCAGGGCGGAAAAAATGTTTATTTCCAACATCCGCGACGAGTATCCCGACGATTAAAAAAGTTGAAGCCCCTGTTTTCCCATCGCCTCTTTCTACCCCCCTTTTCCTTGTTAAGATGCATATTTCGAGGGGGGCCACGTTTAAACATCTATTTGCTCCCCTCCTTCCCACTCTGCTCATCTCAAATGCCGCATTTTCACGGTTGCATATTATCATTTGTTTGGCGCATCGATGGAGTTTTCCCCTTCTCTCTGTTCTTCTCTCAATCTTGTCATCTACATTAATCAAAACCCCGGCCACCATGATTCCACGTTAACCATTACTCTAAATTCCCCCATGTACAGTACAGTACCGGACAGCGCTAGATCCTCTGTCCGAGTGATAACTCATGGACCTCTACCTACCATCCATCCGATATCTTGCTAAAACTCCAACCACCCCAAGTCACTCCCGGAAGTGATATCATAACTTATGGCACTTCACATCCCCCAGACCCGTCAATCCATATCGCCCGAAACCACGCCACAAAACCACACCACAAAAGCCAACCCAACCCCACCTCACCGGCACCCGTGCCTCCTCCCCCCACCTCCCATCCCATCCCATCCCATCCCCAAAGAAAAGGGTCAAGTCGAGCTGGAGCGCTCTCGATATTCGCGTAAAGTACAGTACGTTGCCAAGGCCGCATCCCGCACATGTGAAGGCTCAACTTTATTTTAGCTATGATGATATTGATTTCTCCGTTCGTTCGTTTTCCTAGGGAGGCAGGTTCAGGGTTATCTCTGGTAGTATCAGTATCATAGCACCGCGTTCCCTCATGATGGCTTTACTGGGAGGTAGGGGTAGGTATGTCAAATGCTTCGCGATAACAATTGAGTTTGAAAAGGCAATGCAGGTAAGGAACTCTAAGCTTATAAAAGGCTCCATAATAACCATAATAATAACCTAGCTCAAGAAGTCGAGTAATATAAGTAAAAACTAGTCTACATTTAGTGAATAAAAGGCTGACCAGCGAGCAAGTGAAGGGATGGTGAGAGAAAAGAAAAAAGATAAAGTATAGTACGAGTAGTATAAGTATACATGATGGAATACAAGATCAAAGACAAATACACTGATCAGAGTAACATAACACCAGTATCGCCAGTGCAGCCACCCGGCAAAAGTCCCCCGTGAAACGGAATTCGTTTTGCCCGTGGAACGGGTCCCTACCTCGCACAGGCTCCAATTGCGCAATGCCCCCCCCCCCCCTTACGCCACCGTAATCTCCGTCAGAGAGAACTCCGTTCCACAAAGACTTTTGCCGAGAGACTACGCATCTCGTCTAGTCTCATCCCGTCTCATCCCGTCCAATGACAACCCCAACCCGCGCCCAGAATGACCTGACCCCTCCAGAATCCCTTTTCCAGAACAACGCCTGTCCGTAATGATATTATATGATAGCAATGAATCAGAGGATGCAATTATTATTTTGTTTTTGTTTTTTTTCTGCAAAATACCAGTTGTGATGTGAGTGAGCGAATGCTAACAGAAATCATCAAACGAGCGCGCCAGCATTTGCCAGGAGTGTCGAGATATCTTTATCTTCAAAGCCGTTGAGTTTGCCGCTTTCAAGCTATCCATTCATCGATCGTTAGTATCACTCGCTATCTTGAGAAAAGCGAAGAATAAATACCTGTAATAAAACCGGCGACGGCTGCGCAGATATTACCGCCGTGAGGTATCCGCTCACCAAGGTTTCTTCGAAAACAGCCCACGTGTGCTCCGCTGCTAATCGGTCGAGATGCGTTTCCAGAAGTGTGCTGTCCGGTGGTAGGACCTTCCCGCTCGCCCGTCAATCACTGCCGACAAGGGTACGGGTAATTTGCCAGGATCAAGGGGAAGAAAAAGCATACCTCTAATAGCGCCTCAGTCTTCATCTTCTCGAATAATATACCGACGCTCCCACCAGCACCGCCAAACATTTCGTTGACCACGGTTTCATCATCATCCAGTCCGTCTCCACTCCCAACTGTGGGCCCCCAAGAAAAGCATTCGTTCAGCGCGTCTATCCCCTTCGCGCCTTCGCATCGATATGCCTCGAGGACACCCTGAACCATATAGTTTGTCGCAGTCTCCATCCACAGAGTGCTAACCTCGTCATTGAAAGCGCAAGCCCAACCACTCAGGACCATGAACTCTTTCAAACCTTCGCGGAGAGAAATATTTCCCCAGTATATCCGCTGCGCGGCTGGCAAGCCAGAGAATCCCATCTGGCGGTGCATCTCCTCCGTATTGCGGTGGAGGTTTGACGGTGCAAAAGGGGTTTGCGAAAATTCGAACGCGATCGGGACATTGGATGATGACGATGAGGTCAAGTCCTCGATGACGTTGCTAGCGCGCTTGCGTGAGAGCCAGGCGCGTGTTCGTGCGCTGGATTGCGACACTCGAGTGAATGTCGGACTTGTTGCGTCGAGTCTGCGCAACAAGACTGTTGTGAAACGGCAGATGCGCTGACGAAGGGCGATACTATCCGGGAGAACAGCATTGGGGTGGAGACGTTTGAAGGTTTGGGTGAAGGCTGATCATTTGCGCGAGCATATTAGCATAGAAGAAGGAAAGAAACTAAGAGGGACGGGGGAGGGGGATTACAATTGACCAGACGCATCCCCATATCAGCGGATTTCGCTGCGTCTGTCCACTCCCGCTTCGCGACATGATCATCTAATCGCAGCTGTCGCTCTTTCAGAAGGCTAGATGTACAGAACCATAGCAGGTAGTCCAGGATCAATTCGTCAACGTGCAATCTTGTAGTCACCTCGTGGGAATCCATATTTGCGGCGGGCATCGCGCCGACCGGTCGTAGTGGCCGAGGTGGATCTGCGCCGATAGATTGGATATGGGGGGGGGAGGGGAGGGGATTGTTGGAGAAGAGAGGAAGGGAAAAGCGAGGGTGGAGAGGATAAGGAAAATGAAAATATGGATAGGGGGAGTGATCACGATGGGGAGAAAAGAGATAGGGGCGAGTGGAGAGGGGAGGGGGGGCGATGGGGAGGATAAAAAAGAGTGAGAGTTGGTGAAAAAGGGAGCGGAAGAGACTGACGAACTTTACTGTTTGTTCTGTACGTGGTGGGTATGATACGTATGATATCTCCCTGATGTAGCCCTAACCTCCATATAAAGATAAACCCAGTATAAATATCGCATCTGGATGTTTGTTCCCTTCTTTTTTTCTTTTTTTATACTTTTTTTCTTTCGTTCTCCTATCTCGCTCTTCTGATACCGGCAGCTCACCGACGCCTTAAGTTTGCTTCCCTTTTCCTATTTTGCAAATTCCTTCTTGTTTTCCACCCCCCCTTTCCTCTTCTCTACTTGTGAAGGGAGTTCAAGGGTGAGCCCGACTGGTGTGTGGGAGGAAGGGCCATCTCGCATCTCGCCCATCGCGAGAAACCAAGACATGCAGACATGGAAGGAGCCTTTTTTTGGGGGGGGGGGAATGAAGAGAAGGGAGCGGTCCGGAAGGAGAAAGAGAAGAGTTTCAGGAACGTCCGTGCGCTGGAAAGGATATTTTAATTTCCTTCCCGTGCCAAGGGATACCGGTACTGCACCGTACAGCACAGCACAGCATCACTCGTCTTGAGGAAAGAAAGCGCTTTTCGAGTGAGATATTATGAACGCAGAAGTTTTCTTGCTCTTCCCCTTTGAAATTCTGGTGCGTATGGTTCAAGCCATTCAAAATATGTACCAGATTTTTCATCATTTTCAAAATCTTAAAGCTTTACCATAACAAGTCTAAATGAGTAAAAAAAAACCTGTTTCTGAAAGAGACCATAAAGGACAATAATAAATAGGAGTTTTTTTTTTTTACCAACTGGCCTTATAGGCCCAGGTTTAAAGCTTTAAGAATTTAAAAGTTGCTACTTTTGGTGTAAATAGGAGGGAAGTGTTGCAGCAGCTACACTTGACTTGCTTAGTAATACTAGACCTGCAGTATAGGAATAAGAGTCTTATGAGAAAAACCTAAATACTAACTAATCCTTTTAAGGAACCCATTACCCTAGTAGGTATACCTAGTTGATAACAATAACTTTATATTATAATAGACATAGGATATGAGATAATTTATAACTTTCATAATAAAGATAATTTAGGCCCTATTTGGCATGCCAAAAATACCATGGTATTTTGAGGGGTTTTTAAAATGAATTGGCACTGTATTCGGCATGCCACAAATACCACAGTTTTTTTATAATGTGATATTTTGTGATATGTAAGAAGAGTATAGGATAAAATGAAACAAAATGAAGAATATAATATATTAAAAGTTATAAAATATAATAGAATGAATAACAATATTGAGGGTAGATAGTTAAAATAGTAGATATTGGTAATAAGACTTTTGTATTAAATGATTTCATATCAGTAATTATCTTTGCTTACTTCTGGCAAGTCATATGTTTCTTACTGTAATAGCGTACAATTTATTTTTATCTATCGAGCACGAGCACAGATTCAAACCAGCAAAATATTTAAGATTATTTCGCTGAACAATATACCTATCCTACTGATTTTGAATTCCGAAATGTCGTCTAATGTTCTTCCCCAATTGGATGCTAACTTTCTATTGAATTTGTATGTAGCAGCACAATCTTAATAGCTTGAGTACGAGAATACGGCACAGTATTAAAGATATACTGTGGACACACTTGAGCAAGGAAGATGGTGGTAGAAAGGCAGATTGGTAGTAATTCTTGTCCTTAATTCTTTCTAACACTCGGAGCGGTAACCAACTATATATACAGGTATGCATACTTAAGCGAAGAAAAGAAATAAATGGGAAACTCTTGTAAGAAACATAAGTGTGAACAAGTTTGACCCTAAAAAACTGCTAAGAAAATCCCAAATAAAGTATATATAAACCGTAATGGTGTGAGAGATTTTAAGTGGCAAATCAACATGCAATACATCTTCTGAAAAGGTCACAGTACGTAAATGAAAATAACTGAAACATCCCGCACATACAATAAGAAAATATATATCCAATTATCCCATCATTACCATGAAATATAAATGAAATACCTATTGTATATGCTCTAGCTGTAGTAATATTCATAATCTATAGGTAAACCAGAAAATATAACTACTAAGAGAAATACCAATTATTTAAAAGAAATATACTTATGAAACAAATAGTAGGAAATTTCAACACTTTCTACTTGAAATTGCAGCTGCGGTTAGCCAACAAATCAAGTCAGAAACTACTCTTATTTTTTGTTGAGCGTCCGCTCTTTCTGGGAAAGCCTTTATCAATAAATTGGTAGCACTGACTATCAATTCAAGATGAGTTCTGGAGAACCTAGAGATGTGAAGTAAAGTTTTTTTAAAACTTTGTACATGGTTTGAAGAAAGAGATCTACTCGTGCCAAGGTTGTGGCTTGGGTGCCACAACCCCCCAAAGCTTGCTGGCTCACTTTTGGGGGCACTCTAAAGAGTGCCTGCCAGCTCAACATCACTTCTCGGCTCAACATCACTTTGTGGCTCAACATCACTTTGTGGCTCAACATCACTTTGTGCCTCAATCTCACTTTGAGGCTCAATGTTACTTTGTATTATAATATAAGTTTATTTTTAATATAATGTAATCTTACTATTAATAGTAATTCAAAGCACAAATAGGTTGATTTCACTTCCTGCTCCTTCTACTTTGAATCTCTATTTTCAATCAGCATCCCTATTACGTTTCTGTCCAGCATTGCAAATCTCGACCTCGCACCCACCACCACCAACCCCACCACCACCGATCAAGCCCCCCTTACCATCATTCATTTTAGCCAGTCAAAGAATTGAACCTTATAACGATATTGAGATCCGCATCCAAGCAGCTCACAGATCGCTGCATGCCTCAAAGCAAGATATTCCCAATGTCGCTGCCACCGCTCGTGAATTCGCAGTACCTGTTTCACGTCTCTGAGGATGGTGGAATGGCCGGACATCTAAGCAGGACCAATCTGACAAAAATAAAATACTCTCACCAGATCAAGAGCTTGCTGGATGTCAATATCTTGATCATCTGGATAATGTTGGCACCAGTGCACAACTACCAATGCTTACTGGATGTGCGAATGCAATTCTGCAAAATGCGCATAGTGGCACGGATCCAGCCCCAGTGGTCGGCCAGCATTGGGCTGAACGATTTCTGGCCCGATATCCTACATATCATATTCACAAACAGCGTAGTATCGATGTAGATCGTAAAAATGCACATATGTCTGATGATATTGGTGCATGGTTCGAAAAGTACAGAACTGTTTCTGACCAGTACCGCATCGAAGTAGCAGATAGGTATAACGTTGACGAAACCAGATTCCGTATTGGTATTGGTCGTGATCAATGGATTATCACGTGAGATCCAAATTGTCAATCCTATTTAGAAAGTTCTACAAACAGAGAACTTGTTTCCTTATGTGAAACCATAAGTGGAGATGGAGTTGTTCTTCCACCAATGGTTATTATTCCTGGTGTTAGTCACCAAGAGCCATGGTACACAGCAACAACAATCCCAGATGATTACAAGGTTGGAACCTCAGAAATGAGTTATAGTAATGACAGCTTGACGATGGATTAGCTTGTCCAGTTTGAAAAGTTCTCCTTAAAGTGACATGTTGGACAATATCGACTACTAGTTCTGGATAGATTTGGCTTACATGGTACCAAACAATTTATTGACTATTTTGATATACACAAAATAGTTGTATTTTGCTTGCCACCCTATACAAGTCATCTATTACAACCCTTAGATGTGGTGGTTTTCCAGCCTTATAAGCATTTTCATGGTGAGGCTGTAGAGGCAGCAACTCGTACAGGTTGTGGTGACTTTGACAAAATTGAATTTTTGGATACAATCGATTCTATCCACCAGCAAACCTTCAAGGAAGCTACAATTAAGTCTGCTTTCCACACTACTGGACTCATTCTCTATTGTCCAGATATTGTCATTTCTAAGCTACGTGAAGTCACTATCACTCCCAGCCCAGCTCTCTTACAACATGAGCAAGAACTTGCCTCTTCACTCTCATCAGTTCCCTTGACTATCCCTCACCTAAAGCAACAGGCAGAGGAACTACAACAAGATGCCCGAGTGCTCTCTCCTTCTTTTCAGCAAAAACTAAAAATCGTACTACAAGGCAGTTTAGTACAAGCACAAGCAAGAGCATTAGCTCTAGAGCATATGGAACATACTCAAGCAGCAGAACAAGCAAGAAGTGTGGGAGCCAGGGCGCAAAACAGACGGCAGATACAAAAAGGTGGAGTTATATATGCATCTGAGGCAAGGGAAATGGTCAAAAGAAGAGAGGATGCTGAGGTGGAAAAGGCAGAAAAACAGCTAGAGAGAGCAAAGAATGCTAGAAAACGAGCAGAGAAAGCAGAACGGAAGCCGTTTTTGGATTGGATCAAGGCCTGTACAAAGGCAAGACATGCTATACGGCCCTATAAATGAAAAAATATCCAAACCTGTAATTACTGGTATTAAGCAACAAGTAAGTTTGGGGAAAATAAATGTAAATTAAGTTAAATATATTTTATATACTACTAGTATACTCAAAATAAAATCATGAACTATCATTTAATCTTAAGCCTGAAAGTGAGATTGAGCCACAAAGTAATGTTGAGCCACAAAGTGATGTTGAGCCGGGAAGTAATGTTGACCTGGCAGGCACTCTTTAGAGTGCCCCCAAAAGTGAGCCAGCGAGCTTTGGGGGGTTGTGGCGTCCAAGCCACAACCTTGGCACGAGTACTACATTCTACAAAGTATATTAGTACTAAGGAGCAGCAAGCTATATTTTTTATAGACTGTAGAAAAAAATGCATCCAATCGTGACATTCAGGACCATTTTCAACACAGTGGAGATACTGTTAGCAGGCATGTTATATTGCTTTTCCAAAGTGTATCAGAGTAGAAAATACTAATATGAATAATAGTGAGATCAATAGATATTTTAATTTGGTTCTGAATGTCTTGGTCAAACTTCATGCAACAATTGTAAATTTGCCTAGAAATGAATGCCCATACGAGATTGAGACAAATGCGAAATTTTACTCTTATTTTCAAAATGCACTTTATGCAATTGATAGGACTCATATTAGGGCACATGTTCCTAGTTATCATATTACGATATTTCGAAACCGCAAGTGCTTTCTATCACAGAATGTAATAGCTGCTTCAATATTTGATTTCAACATTTACCATATTTTGGCAGGATGGTAAGGCTCAGCTCAGGATAGAAAAGTTTTAAAAGATGCTTATCAGAAGGAATTTGGTAATCTAGAAGGGAAGTATTATCTTAATGATGCTGGATATTCTTTGAAAAATGTGTGTCTTACTCCTTATTATAGTGTAATATATCATTTATGTGAGCAATATCAGTCTCGCAATAAGTATTACTATTCCCTTTGTGTTTTATTTTTGTTGTTTTGTAGTAAGCTAATATTATCTAACTATAAGGCTACAGAATAAGAAGGAACTATTCAATCTATGCCATTCACAATTACGCAACTCAGTTGAAAGAATATTTGGTGTCCTCAAATGTCGATTTCCAATCCTGAAGCAACTACCAGAGTACCCTTTTGAAAGTCAAGTAAATCTTGTTTGACCTTTAACAGCTTTACATAACTTTCTCAATATGTATAAAGATTTATCAGATACTATAGTAGACAAAGAAGTAACTCTAGAAGATATAAGTCAAGGTAGGTATTCTATCATAATAGATACTATATTAACAATATAGTAGCTAGTAATATTTTACTTAAGAACCTAGATCTAATCCCAAATCATACTATTAAAATCTTACAGAGATGGAAGAGGATAACAATAATGGAGAAATAGATAGTGAAGAGATAACCAGCATTCATGATCAAATTGCATTGGATATGTAGCGTGATTATCAATTGTACTTAGAGAGATATCGGGTATTGTAGCTGTTGAGAGTAATAAGATATACACATTCTACTAGTAGTGCATGAATACTATCACAAACATACATAATGATATAGGAGAAAGACAGCAATCCTCAACTTGAGAGATGTTTTTGAATGCAAACACTTCATATTTCCACAAATAAAGCAATTGTAAAAACCCTACAGTATTTTTTCTCTCCTGAAGGACTATAACTAGCTCTGTAATCTGACCTGCACTATACTTCTCAGAACTTGCATAAAGTTCCAATAGCTTTGAAATCGCATACTCCTCGTTACTGGTATCACTCTGCTACTACTGCTCGATAGCCATATCTGTTAGGCAGACACCAAATACTAGTATAACTGATAGACATAGGCCAAATCTTTGATTGAAGAATCTGTTAAGGAAGGCTTGTCTCCATAAAATAGGTAAAGTAAAGATTTAAAGTGTAAAACAATTTTGTATTGATGAGATCTCTTCTCTGTTGCTTGATGATGTCTGTAAAGCTCAGGAGGCACTCCGATATTTATATCCCGTGTCTGAGTGTTTGCGGACTACTTCTAACAACTATGCCTCTGAAGTACCACTCTGGTTTTAATATGCAAATGTCCAGAATCTTATAAGTGTGAGCACCGTTTGACACAGAAACTTTTCACATCCTTTCACGGTTACGGAATAGTATTCCTCCATTGAGATGACTGCACTATTTGCTATACCAAACAGTGGCCTTCAATATAGTTGTCCGCATAGACTATTATATTACTTTAGTCTTGTTGACTATCATTCCAATAGTCTCTTCAGTCATGAAGTGATCAGTTTCATACTGGGACACCTAGTGCCAATCGCAAGTCCAAGCCTGACGTGTCAACCTCTTAAGGGTCTTTGGCATATCTAGATCTTCCTGTCTGAGTGTGCTTCCCCTTGGTCTGCCTGCCTTTGTAGAGGGGTTCTATTACTAAGACCAATCAATCTACAGCTGATCTCAGAAAGGTATGGGTGGATTCAGTATGTCCTCAATAGCCTCCACTACTGGGACAATCTCTTGGAGTGTTTCACTGAAAATGTCACATTACTTGTGGCCTATAATTTAGGAAGCGTAACCTTCATGCCTATTATCTCAATACACCTCAGATGGAAGTCTTCTGTTTCACTTCCTCGATGTCATCAAAGGTCCCCTCTCCAATATCCTGTGAACAGCATGTGGTCGGATGGACGGTGGTGATGTATATGGTATTATGAATTGGGCTTCATTGATGTGGCATTTTAGTTATGGGATGTAACTCTCGAAATCTTGCTAATAACGTATGGGACCTATAAGTGCAGCGGAGGGGGGTGTTGCCTTTGGTGAATCGAGGGTCTGTACATAGTTACCCTACTGTGAGGTCTGTGCACTTTTTGTCTCATATTTCTATATACCTAATATAAGCTCCCTCCTACCAGGCTTTATCTTGAATGTCTTTATAACTTTTTATAAATTTTTCTAAATACATTTCAAGACTCAGTGTAGTTAGGGTGAAAAACCTTCTGTGTTTACATGGCCACGGTAGGAAAACCTTTTCCTCACTATCTTCTGCTCTTCTTGGCATGTCCAGATTTTCATTATGAAAACTTTCCACAACTTTCTCTGTATTTTTCGTACCAGTGGCTGGCTCCCATGTGTTTTCATCTTCTGAACACCCTTGCCATTTAAAAAAGTACCACAGTTCCCACTTATCTTGATAGCAACTGTGTACCTATTTTCTGTAAAAAGGTATTTCACATCTTACTATTTTTTCAACTACCTATTGTAGATCACAGTCAATATCCTCCAGCTTTCTAGGTGGTAGCCGACTACTGTTATGAACTGATTCGTGGTAGGGTTCCCGTAAGGCAACATAAAATGCAGGATAAATGTTCTATCAGTCAGATATATTGTGCTTGAAGGCTTGTGATCCTCATTTTTTGAAGATTTGAAAGGGACCATAAAGCTTCGAGCTTAGCTTTTTCAATTTTCGTTGTGTACGAATATTTTTTGCGTTGAACATTACTTTGTCCCTGATCTTCAAGTCTAGCTGTTGTTTAGCTTTCCCGTCGTAGTATTTCGACATTCCTTTTCTTGTTTTTTCTAGTGACCCTCTGGCTTGTTCTTGTATGAGCTTAATCCAGTTCGCATGGAGTGTTGCTCCTGGATTTTGAGCTTCTTGCTCCTTTATCTATTCTGTCGGTGAATGGAATCCATAGTTCGTATAGATTGGTAACATTCCGCAAGCGTTGATTGCGGAATTGTTGTATACATGTTCAGCTAGTAGTAGTAGCTGATACCAGTTATCCTGATCATAGTTGACAAAACTTCGAAGGTATCCTTCTAGTACTTGGTTGGTACATTCCATTTGTTTATCAGTTTGAGGGTGGTATGCTATTGATATTCTTTGCTTAATTTCCAGTACCTTGAAAAGAGATTCTCAGAATTCTCCTGCGAACTTAGAATCCATATCTGAGGCAATTTCAGTTGACAGGCCATGCAGCCTCCAGACTTCTTCCAGGAATCCATTTGAGACATCTTTGGCTGTGGCCAATGTTTGTAGTCTGTTGAAGTATGCCATCTTTGTGAATTGATCAACTACTACCATTATTTGAGTGCATCCTTGCAACTGTGGTAGTAGTGTGATAAAGTCTACTGAGAGAGATGCTCAGGCTGCATAAGATATTTGCAGTGGTTGCAATAATTTGTACTTAGTGTGTCCAAGTGATTTGTTAAGTTGACATTTATCGCAGAATCATATATAGTTGTAGACTCACTCCATAAGTCCTTTCCAGTAACAGTCTTGTATAATGATTTCCAAGGTTTTCTCTTGTCCGAGATGTCCTGCAACCTTCGCATCATGACATCCTTCCACGATCTTGGTATATTGTGTCTGACTATCTAATACAAATAGTCTTTACTTATAATATAGTAGATCATTGGGTAAGGTTCAATCCTTAGAGAAATCTTGTCCATCGTCTTGTAGTTTAATGAGTTCTTCTATCCGTTGCCTCCAAGTTATGTCTGTCTTGATTGCTGCCTGTATCTCGTTTAAGAATTCACTATTAAACTGCTTCATACCTGTTTGTAGGATCAAGGTATTTGACATTAGAGCACTTTTCAGTACTACTCAAATTTCCTACCCATATTCCTTGTCTTTAGCCGATACCTGTAGGTAACTGATGCTAGGTTCCTGTTCTTTGACGATCAAGGATCTTGTCACTATATTGGAGTTTGCAAATCCTTGGGTCCCACATTCTATCTCATCCAAGTCATCTATCTCTATCATATCTGCGGTATTGATCTTTTCTACCACTGGTTGGACAATGCAATCATTCATTCTTATCTGACAGTGCATATCTTCAGAGTTGAATAGTAGGATCTTGAGTTCACCAGTGTAATTGGCATCGATTACGCCTGCTCCGGTAGACATTCCGCTACGAATCGCTAATCCGCTTCTTAGAGCAATTCTTCTGTAAGTTCCTTTGGGTAGCCCTGCAGCTATCCCAGTCCTTATTAATGCTTGTGTATATTTCAGGACAATATTATCCTCTATGGTATACAGATCATATCCTGCCACCATTCTTGAGCCCTTTGTTGGTAAGTATACCATTTTGCTCAACCTTGTAACCCTAATCACGGGTTTTTTTCTACCTCTTCGAGGTTTCAAATCCAAATCCTTTTCTCCATCCCAGTCTTCTCCTTCATTGCCTTCTTGCACTACTAGTCATACTAAGAAATTTTCTGGTTTCAAAGTTTTCTGTTCGCGATGTATAGCTTCCTCCACAGGATAGTACTCCAACTACCTGCTTGGTGCATCAGGCTTTCCGCTCTTCATACCTAGTTGGTATACGATACAAAAATTGTATTCCACTAACTTCTGAGTCCATCACATCTGACGGCCACTCTAGGCTTTTGAGATCAGGAAGTATTGTTGGATTTGAAGGTTAGTACAAACTGTATTCAGTTTTTCCATTCTGATCAAGTAGTGTCTCCATTCCTTGAATGCCTTGAGGATTGCGAGAAGTTCTGTATCATGAATTTCATAATTACACTCCGCAGAGTTCAATTTTCGTGAATGGAATGCTACTAGATGTTGCATTTTCTCAAAGTATTGAGAAAGGACGCAACCAACTGCGAAATTGCTAGCATCAGTTTCTACTACTATTTCTCTTTTGGGGAAAAAGTGGTAGAGTATGGGAGTATAGTGAATTGGTACTTTAGTTCTTCAAAAGCCGTACTCTGCTAAACTTTCCACTTAAAATTCTTTGGATTTCCCAGTAATGTTTTGGTTAACAGCTTGTAAATAGCGGAGAAGGTTTTTATAAATCATTAGTAGAAGTTAGTGAATCTAATAAAGACTTGCACATCTCTAACCGACTTAGGTAGTTTTGAAACCATTATGGATTCCACCTTGCGGGTGCTCATAGACACCCCATAGACCGCCACAATGTAGCCATGGAATTCCACTTCTTCAGTACAGAATGTTGACTTTTTTAGCGATACCGGTAGTTGAATGTCTGATAAGTTTTGTAAGACTTCCTTGACTACTTTGACATGTTCATTTTCATCATTTGAATATATGAGAATATCGTCAAGGTAATACACAACTCCAACATTGAAGTATTTCTTAAGTACTTGGTTTATCATATCTTAGAAAGTTGCCAGAGCATTAACTAATCTAAAAGGCATAACCTTATATTAGTAGTGTCTATATCTCATACCGAAAGCCATTTTCTATTCATCTCCTTCCTTTATCCTAATCAAGTGGTAACTGTCTTCAAGGTTTAACTTGGTGAAGATCTTAGCACTAGTCACTTGGTCCCGGAGTTTGGACATTAAGAGAACAGGATGCTTGTTGAGGATGGTAATCTTATTTAGATTTCGGTAGTCCACAACTAGGCATAATCTTCCATTGGAATTCGGTATGAATAATATGGGTACTCCTGCCAGGGATTGACTTTGGGTAATCTTTCTCTCCTGGATCATAGTTTCCAAGTATTCTCTTAAAACTTTAAGCTGTTTCTTGGATACTGGATATATCGGTCACTAAGGGAGTATCGATCCTGTGACTAATTTAATTTCACAGTCAAAGGTTCATCTAGGAGTAAGTTTTTCTGCCATCTAGGCTTTAAACAAACATTTGTAATGCAAGTATTCCTTTGGAAACAATTTGAGTCTTACCATATTTTTGATGGTTCCGATCCGTCCGATACAACAAGCATTTAGGTCCTAAGCAAATAATTCATTGTATTCGAACATATCCACTATCCCTACATTTTCTTCCATACAGTTTTCACAACCTTTTGCGGTGAAAGTCCAATTTTCTGCATCTTCTATGTATGACACTGGGGGTTCACGATACTATTAACTACAAGGAATTATCATTCTATAATGACCTACTTTCACCACTTAATATAACACTTCAAACATGTGTCGATTTTTTGCTATTTCTAATTTTGTAGGTAGAGTATAATACTTCTCTCCTAAGACTGCTGATGATCTATCAAAGCCTAAGATATCAACAGCATTATTGCGTTCATCTAGAGGAACGTGAAGGTCTTCAACTAGGTCCTTAATGACAAGAAACATGTTGTATCCTGAGTCTAATAAGACTTTAACTTTCTATCGCTTGTCATGTATATAGAGGTAAGCAATCCTCCCCAGACAGTTGTATCGTTTTAGTTTTGGAGTGTCTAATTATACACGCTTAGTGCGGATTAGTTTTTCCTGGTTTTTGTGTTTAGGCATTGTTGGTGTTGGGTGTAGGTAACAAGACGTTTGTTACTATGACCATGTAGTTTCGACCATTGAGGTTGCCTCAGATAAAGTAGCAATAATTAGCTCTAACAATCTGTGTCTATATACTAAGCGACGTTTTACCAATACACAATTATGCACGACCAGTTTTCAGGTTGGATGCCTTCTTCCGACACATCAGACCTAGGCTCATAGTAGATGTTTCAGGCAGTTATTAGCCATTTTACTCCAGGAACATGGGGTTTCCCTTTTTACTGATCCCATCCCTTAGGGTTTCAGTTATCTGTCCAGCTACCTCAGAGGGGCCTTACACACCAAAGCTGTACATCGTTGCTCTACACTCTGGCTAGAAGGTAAGATGGTATATACGTATAATACAACTCAGACTTGTATAGTAGGTGGAATGGCCCACCTTGGTTGTCCTCCTGTCAGTATTGCTATCTAGAAGATCTTGCATTACTATGTCTCAACTTCTCCGTTATAGTAACTTGCTTGCACAGGAGTAGTGAGTGGCCACCAGGTGACTCGAAGAACTTCATACTGTTGGTTCTTGGGTTATATGGGTATGTTAACTATCCTCTCTTTCAGTCAAGACTCTGCATATATTGATTCCTTGTATTTGAACTTACAAGTCCCTTGTAGGGATCCTTCACTTGGAGTCTACTTGCTTTGATCTTGAAAGGAGAAACTCGCTTTGACCACTACAATCATTTTGAGTTTTGACTCCCGCAGTTGCGCATGGACTACCCGATCTCTATCATGGTCGGTATCCAATATACCCCAGACAAAGAGAGTTCCCATTTCAATTCCAGTTCTATGTGGACACTGATTACCCAAATACTATCGCTGTTGGTTCCTGTGAACTGACCTAGGTCAGTGCTTTGTCATCTGCCAGTTCTCCGATCCTATTCATTCAGGCTAGTTGCTAGATGCTAGCAACTCTGCATACTAATTTAGGCTTTACAATAAGCGATCTTGCACGACGAATTTCCATTTTTATTGATCTTGAACTGACTATTGCCACCGCTATATGGGCATCTCTTCAACAGGTTTGATAAGTGTGGTTTTTCTTCTCATAACATGTACAATTCTTTTTCCACCTGCGAGTATCTATAACACTTTATGGGATGCTAGTATGAGCCTGGTCGAAGTTGGTATGAGTTGTTTAAGCCATGCCTCCCAACTTCCTTTTTGGCCATTCTGGCTCATCTTTCAGTTTTCGTTTGCATAGTGGAGCTCTACCTCCCTTGACATAAGATTTGTTCGTCCTGTGTCCTTTTAGTTTAGAGTCCCGCCAGTCTTCTCTTTTGACCTCTTGGACTATTTTTGACTTAGGTGATTGGTCTCTTGCAAGCTTTTCTCTGGTGAGTAGAGCTTCTTGTGATCAACCACATTTCTCAAGCGTCTCTTCCCATTCTTAATCCATCTCATATTTGATTACTAACAACCTGTGAACGATTTGTTTTGCAAGTTTATTTACGACTTTCCTCTCACCAAGACTTTCCAGTCATTCGTACTCTAATGTTTAGATTGTGTATGAACATCAGAAATAGTTCAATACTGCCTTCATACTTTACCGGCTTCATATCTCGAAGTGTTTGTCTTTCGGCTTCGACTGGGGTAAAATGTTTGATCATATCATGTTCAAACCAGGCCCACATGGCCAACTCTAGCTGCTGTATTTCCCCTTGAACTCCATCTATAACCTTCCTCCACTAAATGGTGTAAGGAAGCACTATGTCTCTCTTGGTATGATTGAGCATGTAAATAACTCGTTCGCGAGTATTATCTCAGATTTGTGAGTTTCTTTCAAAATAGTCAGTGCACTGTATTATCCAGACATATATGTCTTGTATCGACTTTACCCCAAAGAATTGTAATGGTTCCGATAGTCACTTAATGTTGAGTGCCATTGTATTGGTAAGTATTTCTGTCATACCAGACTGTTCTGATATTTGTCCTTACCGCTCTCAGTTAGGACCTTCTCTTCTCCTTCCTCTATCTTCATCGTCTTCATCATGGTTATCATCATCATCTTCTGGATCTTCGGGGTCACCTCCTTGTGTGCCTGAGTAGGATGCATCAGCAGCTTGCTTCCCTTTTACCTTTTCTCTTCATGTAGGTGGGAAAGAGTAGTCCTCATCCATTTCCTATTCCAGTACTTAATGTAGTGGTGTGGGATCCAGTCTCGTTGGTTTCTTTATTCTATCTACTAATTCATTTATAGCCTTTACCAAGGTGTTAATAGATTCTCAAGTATCTTCACCCATTTTGGCTTGCTCATTTTACAATGTCTGGATATTCGTACATTACTCTTTCATGGTATTATGTATGTCTAGTAACAACACTATGAAGCCTTTGTCTAATTCCACTATTTGATCTCGAAAAAGATTGAACTCACTACAGAGTTCAGAAAACCAATTTTACCAGAGTCTGATCCTGTGTGAGGGCTTCCTCACCTTACTGACCTAGACTGCCTTGTAACTGGGTAGTTATATTTTCATAAGCTTGCTACCACTGATCTTGTTCGGACAGTTTTGCTGCCATGTCGTGGATTATTGCTGATTATATATCCTTCACCTCCAACTCTACCACGGTTAACTGTATCAATAAGATAGCTATCTCATTATCATGGAGGTCATGCCCTTCTTCCAATTTCCATTGTACTTCCATCAACTTTAGTGTATTCTCTTGAGTTGCACCTTTAAGCCTATTGAAGGCAATGTTGGCAGAGTCGATGGAGGTATCAATATCTCGCTGAATTCGGGCGAGAGTTATCTCCAAGCATTTGGCCAAATCCTTGAGGTTGGCCTCGTGCTCTTTCGAAAGTGTAGGAGTTCCTGATCTTGAGATGGGGTGCATACTAGATATACTGGATGATTGTGGACCCATAGGAATGTCTGTTACCCTTCGAAACCTTAGAGTAAGAGACAGAGATTGACAGAAGTAAGGGATGTCGCTGGAGGAGAAGATGTGAGCAAACTGAGTCAAACTCCCATCATCAGAGACATCTGGCCTAGGATCCATAGGTTCTTCTTTTATAATTTGTATTGGTCCTTGCGGACATTATGTATTTCTGCTATCCCGTCAAAACGTTTTTCTGATAACTTTAATCCTAACACCCTACTGTTGAGTTCTGGGTCTGGTACCTCTTGCCAATATTCTCTTTCTCCTCTAAAAGGTTTGAGGAATGTGATAAAGTGCAGGTGGCACAACAGGTATTCTTTTGCAGATGGTATGGAAGGGTTAGAGCGATATAATTCTGGATTTAGAACTTGGATTTCCTTTTTCTAGAGGTTTAAAATGTACTTGTGGTACATATATGAGTTTTTAGGCCCAAGCCGAAAGACTGGTCTGTTTTTGACCAAATGTGTCTATTTGTCACTTCATAGAGTACTGAGTACTTCACTCAATGAAGTTTTCTGACTCAGTTGAACTCCAAACAAAATTTGGACAGAGCCAAGTACGATATATAGGATTGAAGTGATCTCTTGTTGGAAGCCTGAAAGGTATTGTGAACCATGATGGGTTTTGGGGTTTCAATGAATTCGATTTCGAGCAGCTCCATGTCAAATATTTCTTTGAATATGAGAATGTAAATGGGGCCCTGAGGTGCTTCGAAAATGTAATCGAAGTACGAGCTGAGGATAGAGTTTGAAGTGGACTCGTAGTTCATATAGTTACCCTTAGTAACTGGAGAACTATCAATATACTATTAGGCTGATGCCAAACTCTGGTATAACTGAGAAATGTAGGCCAAATATTTGATCAAAGAATCTGTCGAGGAAGGCTCATCTCGATAAAATAGGTAAACTAAAGATTTAAAGTGTAAAACAATTATATATTGATAAGATCTCTTCTCCGTTGCTTAATGATATCTGGAAAGCTCAGGAGGTACTTCGATATTTATATCCCACATCTCAATGTTCGTGGACTACTTCTAACTACTATACCTCAGAAGTACTACTCTGGTTTTAATGCGCAAATGTCCAGAATCTTATAAGTGCAAGTACCATTTGACCCTAAAACCTTTCACACCATTTCAGGGTTACGGAATAGTATTCCTCAATTAAGATAACTGCGCTATGTGTCATACCAAACAGTTGCCTTCAACTTAGTTGTCCACATAGACTATTATATGACTTTAGTCTTGTTGACTATCATCCCAGTAGTATTTTCAGTCATGAAGTGATCAGTTTCATGTCGGGCCACCTAGTGCCAATTGCAAGTCCTAGCCCAAAGTGTTAACCTCTTAAAAGTCTTTGACTTATCTAGGTCTTTGTTAGGCATATGGAAATCTGAGACAAGAAAAGTGCAGAGACCTCACAGTAGGGTAACTGCGCACAGACCCTCGATTTACCGGAGAACCAACACCCCCCTCCGGCCCCCTTATGAGGCCCGCAGGTCATTAGTGAGATTTTGAGAGTTGTGTCCTGTAACTAAAACATCACATCAATAAAGTCCCTTTAATAACATCATATACTGTAGCTCAGTTGGTATGACTTTTGTACTGATTTTCAAGGTTAGGTGTTCAACTTCCTCTGAGGTCAAAGTTATTATTATAATTAATATACTTTGATACATGAAGTATGATAAAAGATACTTATTCCAGACTGATGAGGGATTATCAAGCAACAGAGAAGAGATCTTATCAATATAAAATCTTTTACTATACAAATTGTTAGTTTACCTAGTTTATTAAGATAAGCCTTCCTCGACAGATTCTCTGAACAAAAAATTTGGCCTATGTCCCTCAGTTATACTAGAGTTTGGCGTCTGCCTCATAGTCTTCCTGTCTTCGTGTGCCTCTCCTTGGTCCCCCTGCCACCATAGTAGGGTCCTATTACTAGGACCAACCAACCTACAGCTGATCTCAGAAAGGTATGGATGGATTCGGTATGTCCTCAAAAGCCTCCACTACTGGGACAACCTCTTAGAGTATTTCGCCGAAAATGTCCCTTCTCTTTTGGGTTATATTCCAGGAAGCCTAACATTCATACCTATTATCTCCATGTGCCTTTGACGGAATTCTTCCATTCCACTTCCCAGATATTGCTAAAGGTCCCCTCTGATACATCCTGCAAATGGTATGCGGTCGAACTGACAGTGGAGACGTATATGGTATTATCATGTGTGCTTCATTGATGTAGTATTTTAGTTATGGGACGCAATTCTCGCAATTTCGCTAATGAAGTATGAACCCTATAAGGGGGCCAAAGGAGGCTGTTGGCTTCGCTAAATTGTGGGTCTCTGCACAGTTACCCAACTGTGAGGTCTTTGCACTTTTTGTCTCAGATTTCCATATGCCTAACACATTATTATATCCTAACTTCTTCAGTATAGTAACTTGCTTGCACATGAGTAGCAGGCGGCCACCAGGTGATACAAGGAACTTTGTACTATTAGCTCCTAGGTCGTATGGGCATGTTAACTATCTTCTCTTTTGGTCAACCCTCTCCATCTATTTATTTCTTATATTTGAGCTCGCAAGTCCCTCGTGGGGTCCCTTTACTTGGAGCCTACTTGCTTTGATCTTGAAAGGAGGGACTTGCTTCGTAGCGCTATGATCATTTTTAGTTTCGCTTCCTGTAGTTGTACATGGACTACCTGATCCACATTGTAGTTGGTACCCAATACACCTCAGCCACGGGGGGTTCCTGCTTTCGATTCCAGTTCCGTATAGACACTGACAACCCAAACGTCATTGCCGTTAGTGCCTGTGAACTGACCCAGGTGAGTTCTTTGTCATCCGCCAGTTCCCAGATCCTATTCATTCGGGCGAGTTGCTAGATGCTAGCAACTCTGCATGCTAATTTAGGCTTCACAATAGCCAATCTTACATGATGAATTCCCATTTTTATTGGTCTTGAGCTGACAGGTACCCTGATATATGGACATTTCTCCAACACATTTGATAGGTATAATTTCTCTTTCCACAATATGTGCAATTCCTTTCTTACCTGCAAGTGTCAATAACACTTTGCGGGATGCCTGTATTAACCTGGTCAAAGTTGGTATAGGTTGTTTTTGCTACACCTTGTAACTAGTACTGGTTACTGGTTAAGGATTTCAGGTATCAGTTGACACTGTTTGTGTTTTGAATTTGTTTCAGAAAACGAGAAGTGCCTCTAACATGATAGTATAGGGTTTGATACTCTATATATTTTACATTTGGTTTTAAGGCTACCACTTTTGGAGCCTGATATGTTTTGAAATAGAAGGCTTAGGGTAGCCTAAACAGTGTATTTAAGAACTGCTATTCTTCGCATTAGAAGAGGCAGACTTCAACAGACAGAGTTTTTCAATATACTTGATTGAACAGTTACTTTCTTCAGTTCGCTTTAAGAATCTTTAGTTTGAGATCTACTAAACTTATCAGAGACTTCAGTAGTGGCGATTCAGTAAGAAGTCTATTCAACAACCTCTGTTAAAGCCTCCAGACTTTGATTCACTAGTTACCACCATCAGTAAAGAACAAAGCCTGTTAACCCTACATTTACTGCAGCTCTAATGAGGCGATTATACACCTCCTAATTCTTTCTTTCGCCATTCTGGCTTATCCTCCCGTTTCTGATTTCGTAGTGAGGCTCCACCTCCCTTGACATATGGTTTATTAGTCCTTTGTTATTTCTACTTAGAGTTCCATCAGTCTTCACTTTTGACTTCATCGACTTCTCATGATTTGGGTAGTTGGTTTCTTGCCAGCTTCTTTCTTACAAGCAATGCTTCTTGGAGTGACCAACCAGCCTAAATGCTGCTTCCCATTCTTGATCTGTATTGTATTGTAACACCGAGAACCTGCAGACTATTTGTTCTGAAAGTTTGTTTTTTACTTCCTTCAGCCAGGACTTACCTATTATCCACGCTCTAATATTGAGGTTATGTATGAACATTAAAAACAGTACAATATTGCCTTCATACTTGACTAGTGTCATATCTCGAAACACTTGTCTTTCAGCTTCAACTGGGGTGAAACATTTGATCATATCATGTTCAAACTAGGTCCACATAGCCAACTCTGGCTATTGGGTTGCTCTGTCGAGTCCATCCATAGCCTGCCTATACCAGATAGTTACAGGAAAGACTATATCTCCTTTAGTCCGATTGAGCATGTAGATGACTCACTCTCGGGTATTGTCCCAGATCTGCAGGGTTGTTTTGAAATAGTCATTAAACTATATAATTCTGACATATATGTATTCAGTGGATTTGGCCTTAAAGAATAGGAGCAGTTCTGATGGTCACTTAATATTTAGCGCCATCACATTGGCAAGTGTTTCTGCTATACCGAACTATTCTGGTATTTTTCCTCGCCTACTGCACCTAGGAGTTCCTCTTCTTCTTCCACTCTCCCCTTTATTATCATCGTCATTGCTAGGATCATCAGGATCTCCTCTGTGAACTCTTGAAGGAGTGGCCACAGTGGCTTCCTTGTCCTTCCCTTTATCCCTTCGCGTTACCGGAGAATAATAGTCATCGTCATTCTCCTCTTCAACAACGGGTAAGAGTATTAGTCTTGAAGCGCCTTGTTCTGGTACTATTTCTAGTACCTGATTTAACGAGGCTGTTAATACCCTTATGGCATTATTTGCTTCTTCACCTTGCCAATGTTGTAGGGTTTTGAGTTCCCAAATCTCCTTTTGGTGAATCATCTGATCCTACCTCTAAGAATCTAATGCCCAGTTGACATCCTTATTGCGACTAACACTTTGAGTATAGAATTCTAAGAATTCTGTATGTAGGCTGGTGACTATTTGTTCCAGTATTTGGTCACAGGCTAGTACCTTCTGGCTTTGTTGCCCCAGCATTCTATGTACCCTAGTGGTTGTTTTCTCATATTATTGTTGATGTCTATCTTGGGCATCAATTTTTTCTGCTACTTCTCGTAGCATTTCCAGTTGAATATCCTTCACGTCTTGTTCCACTCATGCCAGCTGCATTAACAATACCACGATGTCATTGTCATATATGTCTTGACCATTAGCCATTTGCTGTTGTGCCTTAAGTAATTCTAAGGTATTGTCTGGGGTGACTGCCTTCAAATGTTTGAAGGCAATGTTGGCTTGGTCAAGAGATATATCGATATCTTGTGTAATTTGACCCTAGATTATCCCTAGATAACTAGCTAAGTTAGTATTAAGCATATGGAAATTTAAGACAAAAAAAGTGCACAGACCTCACGGTAGGATAACTGCGCACAGACCCTCGATTTTCCAGAGTGCCAACACCCCCCTCTGGCCCCCTTATGGGGCCCACATGTCATTAACGAGATTTTGAGAGCTGCATCCCATAATATAAATGTCAGATCAATGAAGCCCACATCATAACACCATATATGTCGCCGCCGTCCATCCAACTACATGCTGTTCGCGGGTTGCAAGAGAGGGGACCTTTAGCGACATCTGGGAAGTGGAACAGAAGAATTCCGTCAGAGGCACATTGAGATAGTAGGTTTCAAGGTTAGGCTTCTTAAACTTTGGGCCAAAGGTGACAGGACGTTTTCGGCGAGAGTCTCCAAGAGGGTGTCCCAGTAGCAGAAGCTATTAAGGACATACCGAATCCACTCATACCCTTCTGAGATCAGCTATAGGTTGGTTGGTTCTAGAAATAAGACTCCTCCACAGAGGCCGGCAGACCAAGGGGAAGCATGCTCAGAAAGGAAGACCTAGATAAGTCGGAGACCCTTACAACGTTCACACGTTGGGCTCAGACTTGCAATTGGCACTAGGTGGCCCGGCATAAACTTGATCACTTCATGACCGAAGATACTACTAGAACAACAGTCTATAGGACTAAAGTAATATAATAGTCTATGCGGACAACTAAGTCAGAGGCCACGGTTTGGTATAACAAATAGTGCAGTCATCTCAACAGAGGAATACTATTCCGTAACCACGAAAGGGTGAGATAAGTTTCAGGGTCAAATGGTGCTCACACTTATAAGATTCAGGACATTTGCGTATTAAAACCAGAGCGATTCTTCAGAGGAATAATGGTTAGAAGTAGTCCGTGAATACTCAGACGCAGGATTTAAGTATTGAAGTGCCTCACGAGCTTTACAGACATTATCAAGTAATAGAGAAGAGATCTTATCAATATAAAATTGTTTTCAATATAGATTTTTACTTTACCTATTTTATCAAGATGAGCCTTCATTAACAGATTCTCCGAATGCACATTTTGTCCTATGTACCTCAGTTATACTAGAGATCAGCGTCCACCTAACCGTTAGCTAGGTTGGCAGTGTGGTCTCCAGGTATTGGTGCTGATGCTCGTGATATCCGATGGGTACTAACCACTCTGGAAAATCGTGGAGAAGAGGATACCATTTTTCTCTAGAATCGAGGATCAACTGGTATTGCTGGAGATTGACCCCAGTATACTGAATCATCAATTGCTGACTCATCTGACCAGTTATTCATGGGTTCTCCCCCCATGACTTTCTCCTGATAGGGTGCTGCAGTACTTCTGCCATCCTGTTGAAGAGTTTATCTGATAACTTTAATCCTAACATTGTGTCGTTAGGTTCTAAGTGTGCTACCTCGTGCCAATATTCTCTTTTTCATCTAAAAGGTTTGAGGAATTTGATAAATCGTAGATAAAGCAACAAGTATTGTTTTGGAGATGGTATCGAAGGGTTAGAGTGATCTAATTCTATGTTTAGAACCTGGATTTCCTTTTTCTGTAGGTTCAAAATGTACTTACAGTACATATATGAGTTTTTAGGCCTAAGCCGAAATACTGGTCTGTTCTTGGCCAAATGTGTCTATTTGCCACTTTATAGAGTACTTGGTACTCAACTCGATAAAGTGTTCTGACTCGGTTGTGCTCCACTCAAAGTTTCGCCTGAGCTGTGTACAATATATACGATTGAATGAATCTCTCATTGAAATCCCGAAAGGTGTTGTAAACTACGAATGTTCCGCCATTTCAATAAATTTGATTTCAAGCAGCTATATGCCGAATATCTCTTCAAATGTATGAATATAAATGAGATAGTGAGGTACTTCGAAAATGTAATCGAAGCGAGAGCTGAGGGTGGAGGTTGAAGTGAACTCGTAGTTCATATAGTAAGCTTGGGTAACAGGAGAACTATGAACATATGGTTAGGCAGATGTCAAACTCTAGTATAACTGAGCAATGTAGGCTAAATCTTTGATCAGAGAATCTATCGAAGAAGGCTTGTCTCGAAAATTACATAACGTAAAGATTTAAAATGTAAACAAGGTTATATTGATAAGATCTCTTCTCCATTACTTGATGATATCTCTAAAGCTCAGGAGGTACTTCAATATTTATATCCCACATCTGAGTATTTGTGGACTACTTCTAACTACTATGCCTGTAAAGTATTGCTCCAGTTTTAATATACAAACGTCCAGAATCTTATAAGTGTAAGCACTGTTTGACCCTGAAACTTCTCACAACATTTTACAGTTACGGAATAGTATTAGTCCATTTAGATGCCTGCGTTATTTGTTTATACCAAACAGTGGCCCTTAACTTAGTTATTTGCATAGACTATTACATTACTTTAGTCTTGTTGACTATTGTTCCAGTAGTCTCTTCGGTCATGAAGTGGTCAGTTTCATGCCAGGCCACCTAGTACCAATAGTAAGTCCAAGCCCAACATGTCAACATCTTAGGGGTCTTCGACTTATCTAGGTCTTCCTATTTGAGCATACTTGTTAGGTATATGGAAATCCGAGACATGTGCACAGACCCACGGTAGAGTAACTGCGCACAGACCCTTGATTTAATGGAGCCAACACCCCCCTCCGGCCTTCTGATGGGGCCCGCACGTCATTAGCGAGATTTCGAGAGTTGCATCCTATAACTAAAATGTCACATCAATGAAACCCACATCATAACACAATACACGTCACCGCCATCTGTCCGACCGCAGGCTGTTCGCAGGTGATATGAGAGGGGACCTTTGACGACATCTGGGAAGTGGAACGGAGGAAATCCGTGAGAGGCGCATTGAGATAGTAGGCTTCAAAGTTAGGCTTCCTAAACTACGGGCCGCGAGTGATGGGACATTTTCAGTGAAATACTCTAGGAGGATATCCCAGTGGCGGAAGCTATTAGGGGTATACTGAATCCACCCATACCCCTCTGAGATCAGCTGTAGGTTGGTTGGTCCTAGTAATAGGACCCCTCTACGGAGGCCAGCAGACCAAAATGAAGCATGCTCAGAATGGAAGACCTAGATAAGTTGGAGCCCCTTAAGACGCGGACACATCGGGCTCGGACTTGCGATTAGTACTAGGTGGCCTGGCATGAACCTAATCACTTCATGACCGAAGGGACTACTGGAACAATAGTCAACTAGACTAGAGTAATATAATAGTCTATGTGGACATCTAAGTTGGAGGCCGCTGTTTGGAATAACAAATAGCGCAGTCATCTTAACGGAGGAATACTATTCCGTATCTACGAAAGGGTGTGATAAGTTTCTGGGTCCAACTGTGTTCGCACTTATAAGACTCTAGATGTTTGCATATTAAAACCAGAGTGGTACTTTGGAGGCATAGTAGTTAGAAGTAGTCCGCGAACACTCAGACACAGGATATAAATATAGAAGTGCCTCCCGAGCTTTACAGACATTAACAAGCAACGGAGAAGAGATCTTATCAATATAATATTGTTTTACGCTTTAAATCTTTACCTTACCTATTTTATCGAGACACGCCATCCTCGACAGATTCTCCAATCGAAGATTTCAGCCTACGTCTCTCAGTTATATACTTGAGTTAGGCGTCCGCCTAACAATACTTCCCCTTAGTTTACCTGCCTCCACAGAGAGGTCCTATTACTAGGGCGGCCAACCAAAGTACAGCTAATCTCAGAAGGGTATTGGTAGATTTAGTATATCCTTAGTAGCCTCCACTACTGGAACATCATCTTGGAGTATTTCAGCGAAAATGTCCCACTAACCTCTGCCCATAATTAGGAGGCCTAGCTTTGAAGCCTATTATCTCAATGCACCTGTGACAGGTTTCTTCTGTTCTACTTCCATAATGTCACCAAAGGTCCTCCATCATATGCCCTGTGAACAGCGTGCGGTTGGATAGACGGTAGCAATGTATATGATGTTATGAAGTGAGCTTCTGTAATGTAACATTTTAGTTATGGGACACAACTCTTGAAATCTCACTAATGATGTGCGGGCCCCATGAGGGGGCCGAAGTGCGGTGTTGGCTTTGGTAAATCGAGGGTCTGGGCGCAGTCACCCTACTGTGAGGTCTGTGCACTTTTTGTCTCATATTTCTATAAGCCTAACAGAATACCACCTCTATAATAGCCAGTAACTCCATAGATACTAGTGTTGGGTAGATGTCCTTTACACCATTGGAAAGCTGGTATTGGGTTTGACTAGGTGCCCAAGCGCCGCCTGCTGCCTCACCAGGGCTCTGTAGGAATCTGGTATCCAAGTCAGTACTTAGTCAAATCCTTACCCAAGACTCACTAGGCGGTAACTCCATGAATATTCACGTTGGGTGGACGTTCCTTGGACTGCTGGATAGCTGGCGTTGGGTACCCATAAGTGTCAAAGCACCACCTGCCTTTTCCCAAGGGCTCTGTTGTAATCTAGTGTTAAAGTCAGTACTTATGTCACGATTGCGTGGCAGATAGTGGAAGGAGACGTTTTGGCAGGTAGTGGAAAGAGACGTTTCACCATGACGAAGATATTCGTCATGAGGTTTAGTTTGATTTACTTTCATACACGTGACCTATTACGAGGTCATGGGGGCAGCGCACGAGGCCAAGGGGGCTGCACAGTTTGATTTACTTTCACGCACATGACCTATTAAGAGGTCATGGGGGCAGCGCACGAGGCCAAGGGGGCTGCACAGTTTGATTTACTTTCATGCACATGACCTATTAAGAGGCCAGGTGGTTTACCCAAATGACCAATAATACGGTCAGGTGATGTTTTTCATGAGTCACGATTATGACTCATAGTTGTTTTGATTTATAAGTGGGTTGAGTGAAGGACTATAAAAGGAGGCCGGAAGAGCCTGGTAGTTAGTTCTTCACGCAACCACCTATTATACTTTCTTACCTATATTATTAAGAATAGATTCTATTCTACCACTTCGAGAGTTCTACCACGATACGACTTGATTATTAGCGTTCAAAGAAGGAACGTAAACAACGGTCTAAGAATAATAATCAAGGTTTTGGTAAGAAGAAGAGACAAAGTAATGGAGCAAGAAGAAAGAGAAGTATCGCACTATTATAAAGGGACTAACAGAGAGCTGTTGCCTGTTGCAGGATACATATTGATACCGGAAGATAGGTAGGATACCTAACATTTGGTTGCGTCTCAAAAGCGACATCCAACAGCAACATGGAGGCAGAACAGACAGGAGAAGAAACGGGGGCAGCCCCGGCCCCACCAGCACCATTGAATATGCTGAGCATGACAGGAGAACAACTGGAATACATGGTAGCAGGACTTACGCCTACACGAATGACAGAAGGACTCAAATTAAGGAACCCCGACGTCTTCGATGGAGAACCAATCAGACTCAGAGAATTTCTGGTACAGCTTAAACTGTACTATGAAGCCAAAGAATGGACGGACAAACACGACGACAAAAAGATCAGGTTCGCAAAAACTCTGCTCAGGGGTACAGCAGAGAAATGGGTTATTTCCATAGTGGAAGGGACCACCCCCAAGGTGTGGCACAAATGGGAAGAGTACGAGAGAGATCTCAGAGCTCAGTTCGAGGACAAAGACAAACGACAAGGAGCAAGGAACCAGATAGAAAAAATGGTTCAAGAAAAAGAATACGGTTATCGAATTCTGGTACAACATTCAAGTGTTAGTCATGGATGCTGAATACGATACGCATACCCTACGACGACAACTCTTAAGGGGGGTCCACGAAAAACTGCATGAAGCATGGACCAACTCAGGCAGAGTTTTCAACACGACCGAAGAACTGGCCCAGTGGTTCGCGGAGCTCGAGAATAGGAAAACCCAAGGACGAAGCAACCGCGAGAGACCAGTCCGACAACAAAATGGACCACCGTGGGCCCTAACGACCAATCAAGGAGGAGAAGCAATGGGTCTTGACGCATTAAGAGGAATAGCCCAACGATTCCAGAGACCAGGGCAGAAGTTCAGAGAAGCCTGGAGACCAATAGGGCCGAACCTCCCAAGGATAATACCGGAAGAGTTCCGAAAGTGCAGAGACAGCAATTTATGCTTCTGTTGCGGAAAGGCAGGACATCGAGTAATCGAATGTCCAGACAAGAACGTCAAAATTCGAGAAATGGGGGGCAGGCACTCAGAAGAAATCGAGGAGGCTTTAAACGATGAAATTCCCAGTAACGAGTGGTCTGAGGGACGACCAGCATGAAAAGTCCACTAGGACAATACGAATATCGACGGCAATGGACTACAAGGCACAAATCAACACAACGGATAACAATGACGACGAATCAGATCAACTGATGATAAAAATCAAAATACTCACAAAAAACGGAATTACCGAAACCATTGCAATGGTTGATTCAGGAGCAACGGAGGACTTTATCGGAAGAAAATTCTGCAATACCCACCAGATACCCCTCACGAAAATCGAGAAACCAAGGAACATCTATGTGGTTAATGGGGAAAAGAGCAAGGCGGGCCCCATTACCCACATGGCCAAAGTGGCCATGGAAACGGGATCTCATCAGGAAATGATAACATTACAAGTAGCAAATATGGTCAAACATACTGCTATCCTGGGAATACCATGGCTAAGGAAACACAACCCGAATATCGATTGGGAAAAAAGACAGATCAACTTCGGAAGCGAGAGGTGTACCCAGATATGCCTAAACGAATCACCGAAAATCAACGCAGTCCCGACCAGACTTGCCAGATGGGAAAACGAATACAGTCGGATCACGGAGATAAAAAGCGGAAAAGAGGATATCCAAATCCAACCATTGAATCCCAAGGCAAAGATACCGACCAAAGAGTAGAAGGGAGTAGCTGGACACGACCTGTACAGCATCCAAGAAGAGTTCATCTCGGCCAAAGGGCAAGCGATGATAAAAACAGGAATAGTGATCGGACTACCGGATAGTATTTATGGACGAATTGCCCTACGCAGTGGATTAGCTACCCGGCATGGCCTAACCACAGGAGCGGGTTTGATAGATACATACTATCGCGGAGAAATCAAGGTTCTCTTGATGAACCTGAAAAAAGAGGACTACGAAGTCAAGAAAGTCGATCGGATAGCACAGTTGATTGTCGAAAAGATCGACAATAGAGGACTACGAGAAGTAGACGACATCGACAGAACAAGGAGACAGGATCGTGGATTTGGAAGCACCGGAAAAAACACCCACGAAGAATCCACAGAACAACACATCAATATCGACGTCATATCAGCAAAGACCTTCAGAAGATTATATCGGAAGGGAGAACAAACCGGTGTTCTCAAATGGGGTCAAAAAGAAAAGGAAACGACAATTGCGGAGACCGCGACGATCAGCACCAGATTAGCGGTACGACAAGAAGCAACAAAGAAGAAAGCAAGTCTAAGACAGTGGGTACCAAGTGAATACCATGACTTCTTAGACATGTTCCAAGAAGGAGAAAGGACGGACTTGCCCGAACACAGAGAAGAGGACCACAAGATTGATCAAGTGGGCAGAGCACCATTCATGAAACTTTACTCCTTGAGAGAAGAAGAGTTGAAGGCTCTACGAGATTACCTTCAGCAGAACTTGGAGAGAGGATGACTACGGCCATCATCGTCAGCAGCAGGAGCACCGATATTATTTGTCAAGAAAAAGGATGGAAAACTCAGACTATGCGTGGATTTTCGAAGACTAAACGCAGTCACGAAGGAGGATCGACATCCACTACCGCTGATCGATGAAGCATTGGATAGATTGGGAAAGGCCCAATACTATACGAAACTAGACATCAAGGATGCCTACCACAACATCAGAATATTCAAAGGAGACGAATGGAAAACAGCATTTCGAACACGATACGAGTTATACGAATACAGGATAATGCCGTTTGGACTGTCCAACGTACCGGCAACATTCCAAAGATGGATCAACACCAAACTCAGCAGGTTCTTGGATATATGCTGTATCGTCTATCTAGACGATATCCTCATCTATTCAAAAACAATGGAACAATACTGGAAGGACATCCAGAACGTTATGCAGGCCTTAAGGGAAGTAAAGATCAAACTAAAACCAACAAAATGCGAATACCATCAAAAGGAAACTGAATATTTGGTGGTTTGTCATCAACCCTAATGGAATACGAACCGACCCGGTCAAGACAGCAGCAATCGACGAATGGAAACCACTAAAGAGTGTAAAAGGAGTACAAAGCTTCTTGGGCTTTTGCAACTTTTACCGCTGATTCATCGAAGGATTCAGCAGAGTGGCGAAACCACTATACGAGACAACGAAAAAAGATACCAAATGGAACTGGACGGACAAGCAGCAAACAGCATTCGATAAATTAAGGAACAAACTCACCACAGCACCAATACTGCGACACTTCGATCCAAAATTACCGATCATGATCGAAACGGATACGTCGAATTAAGTCTGCTCGGGGATTCTATCACAGTTAGGCAACGACAAACTATGGCGCCCGGTGACGTTCAGATCAAAAACAATGACCAAAGCCGAATGCAACTACGACATCTACGACAAAGAACTATTGGCGATAGTTTAGGCACTTAAGGCATGGAGAAAATACGTGCTGGGAAACGAACACGATATTAGGGTGGTAACTGACCACAAGAACCTCCTCGCCTTCACCACCACCAAAGAACTCAATCAACGACAAACGAGATGGAGCGAAATCCTATCTCAATATCATATCTAGATTGAGTACCAACCTGGAAAACAAGGAGGACAACCCGATGACCTTACCAGAAGACAAGAAGACCTACCAACCAAGGAAGACGAAAGAATCCAACAGAGAAAAAGGATTCTCTTGCCGAAGGAAAGGTACTTCAAAGAAGAAAAGGAAAACGAAAGAAACGAATCCATCAACGAGATGGAAACAGCAGTGTTATCCAACGACGAGCACACAGAATGGATACAAAGCACGATGGGAAAGGATACCGAAATACAAGCAATCAGGAAAGCTTTAAACGAAAAGCAAAAAGAAATGAAGGGGATAGTACTGGGGCTATACGAAGAAAAAGAAGGATACCTTTAGTACGACAACAAGATAAGAATTCCGGACGATGAACCTCTACGAACGGAAACGATAAGGAGAAACCACGACATACCACAAGCGGGCCATGGCGGAACAGCCAAAACTACGGAACTGATCAGGAGATCATACTATTAGCCAACGATAAGAGAGGACATCAAGAGATACGTCAAGAACTGCGAGATATGCCAGAGGATGAAGGCAGTATGTCACACGCCATACGGATTGCTAAAACCTATCGAACCACCTGGAAGACCATGGCAATCTATTGCTATGGACTTTATAACAGGGCTTCCAGAATCGAAAGGTTATGACGCAATATGGGTCGTTATTGATCGCCTGACTAAGATGGCCCACTTCATACCCTGCAGAATGGATATGGACACACAATAATTCTTTCACCTCTTCAAGGACCAGGTGTTCAGAATCTATGGACTACCGAAAGATATCATATCAGACAGAGGATCACTATTCACGGCAAATATCTGGAAAGAAATTACAAGACAATGGTACATCACAAGGAAACTCGGCACGGCATTCCACCCGCAAACAGATGGACAAACAGAAAGGACAAACGCCATATTGGAACAATATTTACAGGCATATACCAATTATCAGCGGGACGACTGGGCCGATATGCTAGCAACTACCGAGTTCGCATACAACAACGGAAAACAAGAAACGACCAAGACAACACCCTTCATTGCGAACTACGGATACGACCCAATATACGAACCGGCAAAATATGATATACCCGCACAATTAATCGAAACAATAAACATGCAACAATTGCATGACATATTACGAGAAGAAATATGCCATGCACAAGAGAGACAGAAGCAATACGCCGATCACCACAGAAAACCCGATCCCAACCTCCAAGTCAACGACAAGGTGTGGTTGATACCAAGAAATATACGGACCACCCGACCATCGAGGAAACTGGACTACAAGAAATTAGGACCATTCCGGATCATCGAACGTATCGGACTAAGAGTATATAAACTCGACCTCCCACGCTCGATGAACAACACTCATCCCACATTCCACATCAGTCTCCTCGAACCCTACCAAGACAACCCCTTCGCATCACAAAAGAAACTTTCTCCGCCGCCAATCGAGATCGCAGGCGAAGACGAATACGAACTTGAGAAAATCATCGACTCAAGACTACACTACAACAAACTCCAATACCGAGCCAACTGGACAGGCTACTCGGAAGAACACGATCAAGAGTGGTACGCAGCCACTAACTTCGCCAATGCTCAAGATGCCATCCAACAATTCCACCAAAACTACCCCAACAAGCCCAGACTTCTGCCCGATGGAAGACGGGGTTTGGATCAAGGAAGAAATCAACGACGAAGACTGGGTCCAACTAGTAGACCTAGCGATCAGGAAAACAAAGGAAACGGAAGACGAGAAAGCACACAAGTGTCTGTCATGGACACGGTGCTATGACGACGGGTGCCCCACCCACTTCATGGAGAAGATGGGAACAAATTACTTTCCCAAGAAAAGAGACAGGATACCGCCGGTGTCGCCTCCGCTAGGCGACAAGACCAAGATTTCGGGGACGAAATCTATGGGGAGGGGGGCCAAAAAATCCAAGAAAGTCACCTGGGAACAGGACCCAGCACCATCGCCGAGCTTGTTGGCAACACAAGAAGATACAGTGGAAAGCCTGCAACAGGAGCTGATCACAATCAGCGAACAGAAAAAGGCGACGGAAGTAGGGATGGGACTCTACAAAGGCCAGGCTTCGATGTGGGAGCAGAAGGCAAGGGAATGGGAGAAAAAGAACATGCAGCTGGCAAGAGTAGTAACGGCTCAACAGGTCAGGGCATGTTTGGCGGAATACAAGGTTGGGAAGACAGAATCCCAACTAAAGAGGAGGGATGCGAGGATCAGAAGGTTGGAAAACCTTCAAAAAGAAAGCAAGAACTGGATGCGTCGGATAGGACGCAATATCCTGCAGACAGCAGGAAACGAAGAGGAGGATGAGTTCCCGATGGCTTAATGGGACTTAGGCCGTGGGGAGAGGGGAGCTATTGTCACGATTGCATGGCAGATGGTGGAAGGAGACGTTTGTGGTAGGTAGTGGAAGGAGACGTTTCACCATTATGAAGATATTCGTCATGAGGTTTAGTTTGATTTACTTTCACACACATGACCTATTAAGAGGTCATGGGGGCAGTGCACGAGGCCAAGGGGGCTGCACAGTTTGATTTACTTTCACGCACATGACCTATTAAGAGGTCAGGTGGTTTACGCACATGACCAATAATACGGTCATGTGATGTTTTTCATGAGTTACAATTATGACTCATAGTTGTTTTGATTTATAAGCGGGTTGAGTGCAGGACTATAAAAGGAGGCCGGAAGAGCCTGGTAGTTAGTTCTTCACGCAACCACCTATTATACTTTCTTACCTATATTATTAAGAATAGATTCTATTCTACCACTTCGAGAGTTCTACCACGATACGACTTGATTATTA
>JACCEG010000321.1:11332-29377 GCA_014065205.1 Tuber brumale | reverse complement strand
TTTTTTTTTTTTTTTTTTTTTCATTTGTCTTTTATTTTTATGTAGAGAAGGCCATTCCCACTGCACACAGTTCATGATCTTTTCTCACTCCTTTATATTCCCTAGCCCAGTTTGGCCAAGCATAAGCCTCAAATGCACGCTAATGCAAGCCCGGTCGTGTTTGCAAACGTCACGACATTACGAGTATGCAGCACTGGCACACACTGTCGGTGGAAGGAGGCTATGTTCAAGCCTTCAATTCTCTAGAGCCCGTGCCCAAGTCCATAGCAAAACACAACCCCTCGCCTCAAATGTACGGTACTCCTTCTCATCCATTCCAACCACCTATTCCCCCCTTAAGTCATGAAGCCCCCCCCGTATTCCGCTTCCTATCGAATGACCTGATACCGAAGCCCGTCCCGCCCGTTTCTCCGCCCTGAATACCTCGATCTGGGAACAGCGAGTTATGGCAACTTCCCGTGGATATAAGTAGTTTCTGGGCCAGCCATGTTTTAGCGATGGGAAGAAAAAAAGCCGGTTCGACATTGATCTCCAAGTCTGCATGACGCACATGCTTTACATGAATCTTTATTGGTCGCCTTCTTCAACGGCATTTTGTCTTGCCTGCGCTGCTATATTTTGTGCAAGGGGGGGGGGGGAATGCAGCTTAGATTTGCATAACGCGAGGTGCGGAGCCGAGAGTTGGGAGGAAAGGTTTATTTAAGATACTATTATCGATTGCAATCTTTCACCTTGTCTGCACCGAGGTATAATCATTATGTTATTCAATAGGGAAAAATCCTAAAAATCACAGAAAACTTTTAGAAAGTGGGCCTAAGTAGGCTATTTTTATTTTTTTTCTGTAGCTTTTCTGCAACATTTTCTGGCAGAGTTTGCTCACTTGAAAGGGTTACTCTAACTCTCGCCTAGTGTGATAAATGTCAGTGACTTGAGACATTCAAACACTCCTAACCAGGCACAACATCAACTCCAAAAAGAATCCACGATATATACCTCAATAATTGATAATAATAATAATAATACTAGAAGCTCTGGAAATGTTTAGTTCAATTTTTAACCTATTTTCCATTCACTTGTTCTAGGGGTGCAAAGTCAATGTCTTGCAGTAGTCTGGGCGAGGTCAAGGGTTGCAGCCGATGGTAAATTACTCGTATGCGATGACATGTTAAACATATTCCCCTGCAATCGATGATATTTTGAGCCTTTTCTCAAGAGTTAGACTTTTGTCTGCCGTGCGCTTAGTAAATCTCTTGCACACCGCACAATGCGCACACAGCAACTTCGGGATGTTTTGTTGGCATGTAATTATTCCCTGAGCTCAATCGATGTCTCACTGTTTGGCGCAACGCACGAATATCTCCGATTGAACAGGGCCCGTATTCGGGTACCTCCGGGGTTTATCATATTGAGTAATCCCGTGGCTAACAGATCTCGGAACATGTTTTGGAAGCTTGCTCGAGAATTTGAAGACCCCGTTAGGTCTTGCATCTCCACCCTTTCCCAGAGAATCGAGAGACCGATCCTAGACACTGTACAAACATGTCTTTTCTCCCCCCCGCGCAGAGAGCGGGAGTTACTGGGTACTCCAATACCGGTACTCGAGGGTCCATATTCCGGTCTGGTAGTGGGAGTACCGTAGTATCTCACCTATGATTGCTTCATCGTACCGTATGCATTTTGGGGAGAGTAAGCACTCCACACGATGCTTGATAGCCTGCCCGGGCCGGCCGATTATCGCTCCGGCAGGGCCCTATCCAGGCATGGGGGCAGCGCCCGCTGGGCCCGAGCTCTATGTCGGGCATACATCTCTCTGCACCTCGCCCATTTCATACCGCTGTTCTTCATGTTAAGAGCTGCTCGAGGCTTCGGGAACGCTGAGGCATGAGTGCTTGAGTACAATATCACTCGCATGAGCGCTCCCATTGATCCGAATTATGGAGAATGTTTGGGGAATGTTTGCTATTGGCTATTCCATTCCTTGTACTCTAGTGGGGTATCATGGGGTTATGAATGGCCGTGCACCATTAGGTCCCGAGGTGCAGGCATGGAGATTTATTGGGGAGCGGTATGGCGTATATTCGGTGAAAGAGACACGCTAGAAGCATGGCAGACTCAAGACAGAGCGGGCGGGCGAACGGGCGGGGATCCCTAGAATACCCCCCTTTCCTTTAGGATACCGGCAGACTAACGGCACAGGTGCCATTTCATTCTGAAGACAGATAACACTCAAATCATACGGTTCCGGAATCCTCCTAATAATATACTAGGTTGTCTGTCTATCAATTGTGCCGGCTCGTAGCGTGTACGACTACTATACTTGTGATCAGGCGGGTAGTGCGCTGGGTATGATAGGGAGGTTTGAGTTCGTACCGGTAGGTAACTTACTGTGTAGTACAAAGGCAAAGTGTAACCTTGAGCTTTGGACTTCTATTTTTTCTCACGTCTCGGAAATATCCGTCTTGGCACACCATTCCTGCGGCTCCAAAAAGGTCTTTTTGTTGTCTAACCTTCCGGCAAACACCTCCACAACCACCATCATGGGTTCAACAAAGACAAAACGCAAGGCTGCCGGAGATAAGAGCGCGAAGCGCAAGAGGAGAAAGAAGGCCCGCACCGAAGGTATGCTTTTCCTAAAGATGTGGAGAGAGGACAGCAGTTAATCGTGGCAATAGTTTCCTCTAGTTCCGAGAGCAACAGCAGTAGCAGCGAGAGTGAAAATGAGGCTGTTAGGAAACCAGTGGAAACTCGAGCTGAGGAAGAAGAGAAGGCAGAAGAAGCTGTATGTATTTCCAGCCCCTTATAAAATTGGTAATAAAAGACAATACTGTAGCTAACAATAAAATCAGCCCATGATAGTCGAAGATTCCGACTCTGACGCAGAAGTTGACACTGCCGCGAAATTTTCTAAAGTACCCAGCCCAGTTACCCCATCGCCCAGTCACCAAATCCCACCCATTAAAACCGATGAAGGAGGAACACCTAACTAATGAAAAAATGAATCTGAAAAAAATGCAGAATGGCAAAATCCCACCCCAATTGCAAGACCTCCACGACTCCCGCGCCGACGAAAAATTCCAAGAGTACTACATGACCTACATCACCCGCGAACACGCCGACGATCTCGAGACCCTTCGATCAGCGCCAGACTTCACCGACCGCTCCTTGCCACTGCTCATCCGTGCGCTCCGCTCGGGTGTGGACATCTTCAACAAAGAGGAGAAGGCAACGATCGTCGGTCTCGCACAGGCGGGCGAGTCCCGCTAACCTGTCGAATCCGTATCGATGAGCCGGTTGTCGACAACGTAGTCCCTTGCACGGAAGGTGGGCGTTTTTTCCAGGGATGGCCAGAGGGGGGGAGGTTTCTTGTCGTTAAGAGAGCGCTCTTCTCGCCGGATTAGTGACTCTGTGCTATCGAGTTTTGCGCTGGTGATTTTTATGGTTGTTGAGATACGGGATATTAGGACCTTTTTATATAAAGAAATTACCATTTTATATCGTTAGCCTGTAGCCTGCGATTTGTAGAAGTGATGGGAGAGAGAGAAAACCTCAAGTAGATCAATCTGCCGATACACATTCTTCAATTCCGTCGCGATGGGAACCAACCGCTCCGCCGTCGGCTCTATGATATTCGATATCTGTGATTGCGTCTACCGTGACCCCCCCCCAATACCCTCCAAATCAACATCACATCCAACCCTTCCACAGCCAAACCATGAAGCAAGAAAGAAAGAAAACCAAAAAACCAAAAATTAGAAATAGAAACCCACATCCTGCAACCCATCCTTTATCCCACACAAGCTCTCCTCACACTCACTCGTCAACCTACCAACATTCGCCGCCTACAACAACAACCCAGTTAGCCCAAGCCCACCATGCAAAGTACGGAGGGAGGGGGAGGGGGAGGGGGAGGGGGGGGAAACAAACCAACGGCGCAAACAGCCCTGACCGAATATACCCCGCTATCTCTACCGCTACTTCGGGCGGTAATTCGTACTGCGGGTTCATATCTGGCATTTCCTCCTTTTTCCTGGTGAGTGAGCGAGCTGGGGGGGGGGACTACGAATGGTTATTTTTTTTTCCCTCCTTTTTTTCCCGGTAACCGGTAATTGGGGTTTGGGGTTGTGGTGCGATGCGATGGCGATGGCGATGGCGATGGCGATGGGTGGGTGGAGGAAGGACGGAAGGAAGGTGGGGTCCGTGCATTGTGGGTTAGGGTATCATAACTTATTTGTATCGCACGAGTGTGGGAGGGGGACGGAGTGGAGTGGAGGGGTGGTCATGGGGGCTCACTCGGGGGTTGTTACGGGGTTGGTTTTATGTGTGGAGGGTTGGGGTGTGTATGGTATGCGTGTAACCTTATGCGACGGGTTTCTTACACTTTTATCCTTGTACTACTGGTACTAGCACATTACTTTGGTTGGGTTTATGCCATGTATTTATGGTATAGTAGCTGTCTTGAGAGCTAGGAGAATGGTAATGTGGGTGGTTTTGAAACTTGAAAAATAGTTTACATTCTTACTCGTACTGTATCATAATGTCATGATACTACCGCGCTCGAACAGGTATGATACTCCTTACTTTGTTGCACCAACTGACTAACCTCCTTCTTGGCTCCGCTTCATCCATCTATACGTCCATCCATTTAATCTGTCGACTTGCAACAGGATACATAACTTGTGATAAAAAGACACGCACACACATAAGGGAAAAATAAAGTAGAAGAATATTACAAATAATTTTTTTCCTCCTACGAATATGAAATGAGAGTAGGAGTAAAAAAAAGGGGAAGGTGGGGCTATTCGTCGTTACTGCTTTCGAACTAGGTGTCTATCCACATGAAGGAAATATTGCGGGGATGGTAATGATGAAGGAGGAAAAGAGGAGCCCGCTATAACAATAACAATGGATTGGGAGTTGCGGGAATACGGAGGGAAGGGAGCGTTTATGCTGAGAAGGAGCGGCCACGGTTACGGCCGCCTCGGCCTCCTCCTTGACCGCCCTGCTGGCCTCCCTGTTGACCACCTTGCTGATCGCCCTGTTGTCCCCGAAATGCATTAGTATTGGGTAGAATATCAAATCTCTAGAATCTTCAAATACCTGGTTATTGTTATTGTTGCCAGCATTATTTCCACCCGCATTTCCTTGCCCGACAGTAAATTTCGTGCAATCGTCCTGGGCACCACGCTGGGCAATCGGCATAAGCACCGGCTGATGATTGGACGCACTGGCCATAGTGCATATGCGGTAGTTACCTGCTGGCAAACCGTCCGTAACATCGGCCTCCAGCAATCCGTTTCCGTTGCCAGCATCATTGATACCCTTGAAGAAAGTAAAGGTGTCGGCGTTGGGCGCAATATTGGGTGTCAAGCTTTGACCGAGATCTTGGATGGTTACGTGTGTGTGCCCGACGACCTTACCGCCCTGGAGAGCTTGTGGCGCGGCGTAGTATGTGTTTGCTGGATTGGTGAAGGAACCGGCTTGGAGGTTTGCTACTTGTACCTGCACCTTGAAAGGTGTGTCTGGTTGTATGTCCTCGCCTGGCTGTGGGCTGACGATGATACTTGATACCATGTTTGCTGTCGATGGGATATCTCCCATGACTGCCATCTTGTTAGGGTGGGCCTGGTCATGGACAAGTGATATGGCGTACCAATTCCGTTACACGATCCACCCTGTACTTGCTGACCGTTTGTCAATTTCTTTCCTTTACAGAAATTGATAAAGTTGGCGTCATCTCTAAAGCGCCGTTAGCTCCCGTTCAAATCATCCCGTTTAAATGAGGTATAACATACGTAGCAGAATCAGCCTGGCCAGCTTCAGCTCCACCCTCTTGACCAGTCGCCTGTGAAGCTTCCTGAACGTTCGCAGGGTCTAAAAGTAGTGCGTTATTGTTCTGATTGTTCTGGTTGTTCTGATTGTTATTCCCGGTATTATTATTGTTACCCCCATTGCCCCCATTATTCCCTCCACGATTGCCCCCCCCATTGTTATTCTGTTGCGGTGCTCAGCAAAACTTACTTTCCCAGGTCCGGGGGCAAGAGGGGCAAGTAGAGTGCTGGAGAGGGTAGGAGAAAAGCGTACCTGTCGTGGGACTAAATCCAGACCTCGGGCATGGACGTTATACGGGGAAATAGCGGATGCAAGCCCCGCGGAGGCGAGCAGAACAACAGAGAAGGCAGGAACAATCATAATTGCGCTTTTCAAAAGTCGGTCTTAGGCAAAGAGTACCGGACGAACAAATGCGAGAAACTTGAAAAAACTCCCAAAGAATAATATAGAATAGAAGCTACGATCAACGTAATCTCGGCCGGCGAGCTAGAAAGTTAGGAGGAGGAAAAGGAAAAGAAGGAAGAAAGAAAATAAAGAACGAAAACCCCTTTCCCTTAGGACTTTCGGTAGACTGAGAACTAAGGTGTTGGATAGAGGTGAAGAAGTGGAGTGGGTAAGAAGAAAATAAATCTCGAGTGAAGGAGAGTCTTGGAGTCTTTTATTTCATGTCCATTCCAACTAACTCCTACGCTGAACTAGTACCGGTACTCCTGGGATTCCAAGTTTCTTCTTTTTTTCCCCCTCTAGGGGTATTGCCGCTCCCCGTACAGGTTCTTTGCGGTTGTTGGACGTTGAAACCATATATCACCACGGCAGCGTATCGGGCTTGTTTCGAAGGAACCCTGTAGCCATTTTCATGCACACGGGACAGTGTTGGCTCTCGGGCCAGTCGGGGGACGTGCTCTTCCTTTCTCTGCCTTCATCATTGCTCCTTCCTGATGAATCCGGGAGGGGGAGGGGGAGGGGGAAGCTTAAGGAATTGCAGCGGGCCTACTTGTTGGAGACGAGGGCCGGGTTAGTGGAGCGGAGGAAATAGGGGGGTGGAGAAAGAAAATACCCGTCACCGCACGATAGAGTTTAACCTTCGGTTGGGCGCTACACTCCTTTCGCTACAGTACTAAGCGATGGTCTATCCTTCCTATTAGGGTAATTGGGGTTGAAGTGGAGTCCGCTAGTTGGGGTTTCATCCTGAGGCTCGTCCCTGCAACAACCAGTGTCAACCATATAGAAAAGGAGCCGGGCAGTCGAACTCGGGGCTGTCAAAAATGTGCTCAGGGATGAGCTTCGGGTCTCCATCTCAGCATCCAAGAGGAAATGACTATGATACCTACTATCGGTAGGGTATTCTTCTAAGAACCCCTACCCTAATGTCCCCTAATCAAGGTCCCAAGACCCCCCAACCCCCCCACCCTCAAAAATCCCGCCTAGTAGTACAAAATGCCCTCAAACCACTACTTCTCCGAGTATGATACTAGTATCGTAATATTATATGTACTTGTACTATAAGGTACTCCTAGTATGATACCGGCATCGACATCCAGGACTATGAAGTACGAGATCGTTGTGTTGCTCCACTACCATGTTTACCAAACGCGCCCCAATACCCAGCCTCCCACCGTATTGGAATGTGCTCCTAAGCTGTGCTACGTGCCTAACCTCCTCATAAGAATCTTCTTTTAGAGTACTGTAATTGTCTCTCCAGCCAACTCCCCCCTCTCAGTTGCCGTCATACCGGCCGTCGTTTAGGCTCAACTTCAACAACAAATATAGCTTTACTAAACTCACTAGCGAGGAGTCCAGGGCAGCCATGTGAGGGGCCACCGTGACACTGTGGTACTGTGTAGGGTCCAAGATTACTATGATAGTACGAGTGCTAGCGCAGGGCTAAGCACGCAAACCACATGCAAGAAGGATGTTGAAATCCCGGGGCGACCGAGACTTCAGGAAAGGAAAGGGTGCTAACTCGAACGGCCGTTGTCAGATAGATCCGTTCCCCGGTGGATTTCACATCCTACTCGTACTGCCGTATTGTACTATCAGAGTGGAATTCATGGTCGGTTACAAGTTGCTGACAATATCCACTGTCCAGACCAAGGATAGGACGGTTTCTCTCGAAGAGACGCCGTGTGTATATATTTCGCACTCTTATGGAGGGTGCACTGTGCCTTACGGGATTGCTGCTGCTACTGTGGCTTCCAGGAACCTTACGAAACGCGGAGAGCTGTTTCACACACCGTACTCGCTCAATAATCACTAATGTAAATTTGCCCTACCGTACTGTGCCAACCGTGGCATCTAGAAAGGCTCCCCAAAATAAATGTCTTGGCTCTAGACCTTCTGTCGAGATGAGAGCGGCCAAATGTACTCGTACTGTCCATGCTAAACAATTCCCAACAGATGCACACACACACGTTTTGGTATGAGGAAGAAGAAGATTTGTGAATTAGAGGTACGTAGGATAATGCTGCCTGGTCGGGTGCGCTGTTCTGAGAGTACACCAAGGCCAAACAACTAAAGAAGACTAGTCTCATCCATAGCATTTAACTCTAAAAGCCTAATGTAACCTACTAAATCTCACTCGCTCGTGTTCCTCGACGCTTCGCAACGCATTTTTCGCCTTGAAGAACCTGCTAGTGATTACCATGACTTCCCCAAACACCTTATCCACGGGACCCCGTACGAGGCCATTCTGAATCCACTTGGGAAGCTTTGAGGCTATCCTGTCGGTGGAATACCTTCTGTCAAAGAGCGCGATTACGGCGTAATCCTCTCTGTGTCTGATAGCCCTACCAATGCTCTGGTTGACGGCCCTCATACAAGCGTTCTCGTAGAATTCCCTACCAGCCGCCTTCGCAAAGGCATTGCGCGCTGCGGTTTCGGACGAGGACGAGGACGGCAGATCCATGGAAGCTCCGCAGTAAGAACTCTGAGCCACCTTTTCCACATGTTCCAGCTTTGCCCGCCACTCAGCGGTATTGCTGTTGGGGAAGGGCAAACCGACCATAATGATCCCACGGCCAAGGCTGGTTATATTATTGTTCCTGGTCAGTCTTGCAACACTCCGAGTGATGGGTGCGAGACCTTACTTGTCGTTGAAGTTTATCCCTTCTGACATTTTCCCTCCAACAACTGACAGGAGGAGGCCTCCTTTGCCGCTATCTATCGCTTGCGCATACTCTCTGAGCACTTCTTCGACACTGCTTCCGTCACTGGACTCCCGGAAGACCTATAGGTTTGAATCGCGACATTAGCAATACGTCGGAGGGGGGTAAAGAATAGGCTACTGGTACCGTTTTTCGATCTTCGAGACGTTCCCAGAGGGATTTGGTGACGGTGTTGGATGCGGGGGTGGGCTTCTTGCGCCATTGGGAAACAACGAATTCCAAATATGCATAACTGGGAAAGAAGCAAACGACCCCATGCGGGATCACTTGGCAGAGGTTTACGATAGCCCTGCCCAGCTCCTCAATCTGTGAAACCATTAGGGGACGAGAAGAACAGTAGCTGAGCTGCTGGAGAACGAACCATAGCAGGCTGCATTCGTTTCTCAAAGGTGAACTCAAACTCCCTTCCACCCGGTCCTTTAGTTACCGGTAAAGCAGTTAGGTTCTCTTTTGGGATTACATGTCCACATGACAACGTGCGTATCTTTTCCTTTGGCAGGTAAGAGAAAAGGTGGTTTGTGTAGTCGTTCATCTAGCACTGATTAGAAACCGCATCTTTAAACGCATTTGCAAAAACTTGTTACCGGCTCCATTGTTCCGCCGGCTAGTATTACTGCCCTAGCCTCCTCCACGATCTCCTGGAAGTGGTGAGCTGGATCCAACAGCATATACCTAAGGCATGGATCATTCTTATCCTCGGTTTTACCATGGAAAAACTTTCCCTCCGCAGAAGGGTTTGTCAAGGCCAGCAAGAAGCCCTGGATATGCGTTAGAACGGGTATGGCGGCTGTTGGCTGGAGGACCTTAGCTTCCCCGGGTTTGTTAGGTAGCTTGTTCTTCTCCTGCTCTTTGGCCTCCCTATGCACGATGTAGCCTTCCACTTTGCGCGCTAGCTTGCTCTCATTAAGGTATGTTTGGAGTTTGTAGAAGTTGACTTGGTCGATCCCTTGCATAGCCAGAAGGTCGCCGGGAGCGATAATTCCTTCTTTGGATTTCTTGGAGATTGATTCTAGGTATGATGCGAGTGACGCTATGATTCGTACGGTCTGCATAACGTAGACTTTGTTCTTACCCTTTAGTCTATTTTTAAACCTTGCCAAATAAATGTCGAGTTGAGCTTTGGAGTGCTGCAGCTGAGCTAGAGAAACCGTAATAGAGTAAATTGACGATATTGCGTTTATCAAGTTATGCGCTTCGTCTACAATAACTACATGGCCCTTTAGAGAAAGATCAAGCGCCTCGCGAGCCGATTTCTGAAGCAAGAGTGGGTAGGGCAAGGTGACTATCTACAATCCCAGAAGCCTGTTAGGATGTTAGAAGGGGCGGAGAAAAGGTACTTACCTCACTAGGCTTTATCGTGGGTCTTGATGCGTAGTATGGACAAATGCCCATCTTTCTTCCAAGGGATGCCAAATCTTCGATGTCACGGATCTTGGCAAGGGTATGGTCCCTGAAATCACGCACAGCTACTTGGTCACCCCTTCCTGGGAGAAACTCGCACCGTAATGCTTCAGAAGCCCCTTTCGCACCGGACTTGGGATTAGCGGCTATGCTCTGTAGTGTCTATATCGAGACTTTTATGCAGCATACCTGATCGCTGTAGCTCCAAACACCTCTCGTTGATGGCAGTAGGGTTCCCAAGCTTTGCAACTTTGGGATTTATGCAGAGATTTTTCCTCGAGCCGAGCGATAGATGTTTCACTTCTTCCTCCAAAACCGAACCCTCTCCCTCAGGGGAAGACGGAGGAAACTTGACACGGCGGAGTTCGTTGATGAACTGGGTCAGCTGAGAATGAGTTCTGGAGCAGTAAAAGACCTAGAAAATAGTTATTATTCAATGTTTATGCTTATGGGATGAGAAGCCTTGCCTTGGTTTCATCTGGGAGTTCTGATTCCTCGTCCTTTGTTTCTTTTCCTGTTGGCAAGCCTAATCTACTGCGTTGTTAGTTTTTCCGAAAAAAACGAGTGATCGCTCGTCAATCAAATCAAACGTACTTCTTCATCAAAGCAACAACCGCTGGTGAGAGCACATCGCCTCCTAGAGAACCTTGAGCACCACCATTTTCGTCCCCGCTCTCATAACCTTCTAAACAAAACTGGGCTTCATCGTCGTCCCCATCAACCTCAACTTCTATTTCACCTTTCTGTACACCAGTTAATCATGGAGCGATGTACTAATGAGCTAGGCAAGATGGGATACCCGTCGTTTTGTCTTCAGATTTGAACTGCTGTTCGCGAGCTGCTTCTCCCTTTTCTCCTTCTCCCGAATATCCGCAAGCCGGGCTTCCATATCAGCCTTCTCTTGCAATAGCTTCTGCTTCTTCTCATCCCTGGCAAATTTTTTCACCCAGTCGGGCGCTCCATCGTCTTTTCGTTCCCATCACAGAAATCAGTTCCCACACACCACCACAAAAGACCTACTAAATCCCTCACACGGTGTTTACCTTCTCCATCTTCTTTCAATTGCGATTCTAACGATTTTGACTTATGTTCGCGAAGCCAGGTCAGGGCACCGCATATCAAACTCAGCGATTTACCCTACCATCAATTAACACCAAATCCATACATTATGTTTCGCCGAGTGTGCTTACAGTGCCTACAGTGGATTACGTTAGTGGGCGCTGATTCTATACGGGGGAGCGAAAAGTCTACCAGTTGGCGATTCGAAAATACCAATACATCCATCCTCAATAGTTGTGTAAACGGCATTCATGAACTCGACTTGAATCGGGTAGGGAGTGTAGGGGTGGTGGAAATCCTTTTCCCGCTTGTATGCCATAACTGATTCTTTGATCGTGGGGAACGTTGAGAGAAGGATCGGCGGAGTGGGAGGACGCGTAAATGGGTTTGGCGATTGACACAGTTGATGGACCGCGTGTTGCTACGGAAACGGCGTTGTTGTGAAGGTGGCGCGGGACGCTAGGAGCATGTTCGCTCACTCGGAATACGGTATTCACGGTTGGGTTTTTAGCAACAAGTATATCATACATAAATTAGCGTACCCTGCGATGTGGTATAGCGATCTCTTGCGCAGCAATGGTGTTGGGTTGAGGTAGTGAATGCAGCACAGTTTATCTCTAAGTAGTGATCGTGATGCCTGACTCGAAGGTCAGACGCGATGCCCGGAAACGGGATTATCATAAATCAGGAATATTGACATTGTACTAGTATTGTGTTGTATATATCATAGTGCTCGAGTACTATTCTGTTTTATGCCAATCAATGTATCGTATCGATGCCTGACTGCCTTTGGCCCTACATCCGTAATCGGTAATCCGTGACTCCCTTCCAAAATCCCGTCTTTCTCACAGCAAAACCTGCCTTTTTCCATTACCGGTGTTCTGGCTGTGCCTCCCCTTTGAACACGAAGGGCTCTTCTCATTAGGTGTGTTTAGGTCTCTCCTGGCTTGAAGATGCATCTGCTACCATATTGAATTCGGTGCTTGAAAATATAATATAGTTATAATTAGCCTCAGGAGAAGAAAAAGCAATGAAAATCCGGTTGCCAGTAGGATAAGTACCGTATTCAGTCAAGTAGCGATATTATGTGGGGCGCCTAGCTAGCTCGGCGATTAAGATTCCATGAACCAACGAACCCCCGTGTACTAGTACTCGTCCCAGGCAAGAATTATCCGAAAATACGAGTCGTGACTTTGTATTGAGCACAGATCTTTTGCCATATGTTTTAGGAACCCTGTTTTCGGATACTTCTTGCCTGGGACGAGTAATTAAGAGGAGTCCATGGGTTGAAATCCTGGGGGATTGATATGGTGCGTGCCGTCTAGTCACAGCACCCCGGTTGGTGTGGCAGGGGACGCAACAGGGGACGCCTTGGCATTCAGACCTCCGTAATATTGTGGGGTTTAGGTTTAAATTCTGTAAATGGGATTGTTTTACCTATGAGAATGAGTGGGGCGCAGCCAAGCAGTATAATTATGCACTCGAATTGTGGTTATGACTTTCAATCTCTACAAAGATTAGTTCCGAAAGCTCTAGTGAAAATACTAAACAAACTTATTGGGAAGTATTACAGCTGGACACAGTGTATCATAGATGCTTATGAGACAGGGGAGGTATATGGTTCTGAAAGCTATAATATTATGAAGTTGGTATCTAAGAAATATAAATCTCACTGGTGGGTGGATGCTTTTTAATATTCTGTATATTATAATATGTTTTCTTGTATTTAAAATCCAATTGAATACAAATTTCTTTTATTATTGCTTCAATAGTTTAGTATCATCAAGAAGTAATATGAAAAATTAAAATAATATAATTATCATACATGACTGGAGATAATAAACTAAGTACCCTAGGAATTTAAACCTAAACCCCTCAATATTAGGGAAGTCTGAATGCCAAGGCGTCCCCTGTTGCGTCCCCTGCCACACCAACCGAGGTGCTGTGACTAGACGACATGCACCATACCTTTGGCTTTTCTTAACAAGGTTATGGCAAATCGATCCTGCTGCGAGGTGGTAGGCTCTGACTCTAGACCGTGCACTAAGGGGTGATGCCAGCAATTGACGGTGTATGATAGTAGAAGGAAAGGAGAAAAATAAGGCAAGGGTTAAAAAGGGAAAGTAATTGTTCTGCCTCAATTTATTTGGAAAAGCGACTACAAATATAAGCCCTCTAATACAGAGCTGAGCTAGTTGGTTTGCGGGGGTGGTCGTTTGCCGCAAGCCCTTTCCCTATCGATAACTTTGTAGACTGACTGTATTTCTACAATAAAGAGAAGTTAGGTATGAATGGTCACTACTAGGAGGAGATATGGGGTCTGTGCAGTATTGGAGTGGTTGTAGCTAATCTCAAGCGTCCGCTGGAGGTTGTCTGAGAAATTTATCGTTCGGAGCAGCTCCGTTCCAGACCTATCATTGGTGGGAGTATACCGGTAGAGTGATTTGACACATTAGACGCACTGGGAGAACTGATGTTATCGCCAAGGCTCGGGGACTTTTCTGTTTTTCGCAGTTTGGGGTGTTGTAGAGGGTAGATTATGGAGGAGTGCTGAATCATGGGCTTTTTTGGAACTGGGGAAAAGCCCGGTTATCGTGGTTTGACAGCCTGGTGCACTAACTGAAGGTCGTCAAAACCATCCAGGATTTGAGAAACGGATACCGGTATTGGTATTGTGGCATGGCACTTTATATATTTGTGGCTATCCTTTGGCAGGTAGTAAGGTGACACTTTACAGGTCGCTCCTATTGCCGGCGCTGCCGTGTGCGAACACCTCAACACGCTAGAGCAAGCTAGGTACAGGATCCTAGGCCCCTTGGGAGATAGATCATTGCTTAAAGTGTTACAATAGAGTTATGCTCGATATTCAGGAATACCAGAAACCTCTTTCCTGTGGTTTTGTACAAAGCTGTATGAGGACTGGGATCACGTTTTCCCGATCTAGGTCGGCGCCACTATTGACTTGGTGTTTTGTACTAGAGTACAGGTCGAGGAGGAAAATTCCTCAAAACTAGACTCGAATCGAGGAGTCAAAGTTGTAAGGAATGATTAAATTTTGCGCTGAATGTTATTTCAATGAGGAGTTAGAACCTTTGCACCAAAGCTTTACAGCCAAGGAATACAGTAGGCAGTGCTCTAAATATGCCCCAAAATATGAGCAAGGCTACCGTGGTTGGTGTGTGGGTGTTCTTGCTGCCTCAGTGCATTTCTATGGATGAGTGAGGAGAGAAAAGGGTATAGTGGAAGGTATAAATACGTAAAAGGGAGAGTCTATTTGTATACAGTCGCACCTCGCTGTCCCGGATGGCCAAAATTCAGGAATTTTGTCGGGATCAGCGGGAAATCCGGCATATCGGAGAGAGACTGAATTTATTCTTATAGGAATAGTACAAAATATATCTATTTTAACAATTGCTTATAAGGTGTATTGACATCCTGAGCAGTTCATTCAGTTGGAATACAGGTATTGTCTGGTTCCTCCTCACTGCTAATCCAATTATACTGGTGTTCCACCTTGAGATCAATAATGCTTTTGCCTTCTAATGCTACCATCTCAACCTTGCTTGGTGGTTCCAAGTTAATACAATTGGGTTTGAAAAATTGGGTAACTGTAGTTTGATATGTAGAGTGGCTTCTTCGATAGCTGTAGTAAAATTTATTTATTAGCCCAGAACTTAATATGTATTCATTGAACAAGTATTGCGGAACAAGCATACAACTATGGCCTTTGTACTTAAAGTTATAAGAAAGGAAGATCTTATGTGATAGGAGCAGAATTCATATCCTGCATTGAGGATACAAGTTGATCTACTGGAGTAGAGGTACTCTTGTTGCGATACCGTCAGGAAAAAGGAAGTGTGGTTGTTTCGAGTTCTTGGAGAAAGTGAGCAAGTTCATCAGTATAGTGTATTGCGGTTTCCAAACCTATCAAAGAAATTGGTATAGGTTGTGGCTGCTTATCCTGACTGTCATAATTGATTTTGTCTAGCTGATTGGTAGGACAATCAAGAATACTAGCTTTAATTCCTCACTCAATAATACTAATTACGTCTGGGATATGTGAGAGTTGATCAAAAGGGGCTGGAGTGCCAGACTCATCATCAGTATCATCAAAGTATGAATCCAACAAGTTTCTATCATTAGCTAATCCATCGAGTGTTGTTCAAGCTTGTATAAATGCACAGTACTGAGGGGAAAGAAAGCTTTCGGTGCAGTTTTCATTGGGGTTCATGGGTGTTGAGGCTGAGGTTGCTCTAATTCCTGCTTTTCTCTAATAGTTTCTAATTGTATCGGGCAAAGATGAGTCTCATGCATTTGCTATTAGGTAAATAGCTTGCAAGATGTCGATTATTGGAGGTTTCTTGCCATGGAGATTGAAGTGTTGAACCATGTATTCAGCCTAAAGGTGTCGATAAGAAGCTTTAAACAAAGTGATAATTCTGGAATCGAGAGGTTGAAGAAAGGAGATTGTATAAGGAGGAAGATAAATAAGCTTAATATTTGTTAAAACTGGAGGTGTTGGTCCAGCATAATCAATAGGAGGGCATTCAAGATATGGATGAGTTGGACAATTGTCAGTAACTAGCGCAATATTTCGCTAAGAAATATGCATCTCCTCATTAAAACGACGAAGAAACTCATACCACAATCCAGTTAACAGCCAGGCTTTACTGGTAAATTTGTAAATAACAGGAAGATTTTCTGAATTAACTTACTATTGACGAAAACAGTAAGGCTTTTCTGCCTGTCCGACTACCTAAATCTTTCTTTTATCACTACCATTTTTGTTAATGACATAGAAAGTTGTAATTCTAGTTTTCGAATGCTTTCCTCCTCTAAGCTGTTTACTTTTGCCTAGGCAAATATTTGTTGATTGTAGCTGTTTATCAAAAATGAGTCCACTTTTATCATAATTATACAGTTAGGTGGACGCCAAACTCGGGTATAATTAAGAGATGTAGGCCAAATCTTTGATTGGAGAATCTGTCGAGAAAGGCTCGTCTCGATAAAATAGATAAAGTAAAGATTTATATGTGTAAACGATTTTCTATTGATAAGATCTCTTCTCTATTGCGTGATGATGTCTGTAAAGCTCAGGAGGTACTTCGATATTTATATCCTATATCGGAGTATACACGGACTACTTCTAACTACTACCACTCTGGTTTTAATACGCAAACGTCCAGAATCTTATGAGTATGAGTACAATTTGACCCTGAAACTTATCATATCCTTTTACAGTTACGGAATAGTATTCCTCTATTGAGATGACTGCGCTATTTATTATACCAAACAGCGGTCTTCAACTTAGTTATCTGTATAGACTATTATATTACTTTAGTCTTGTTAACTATGGTTCTAGTAGTCTCTTCAGTCATGAAGTGATCAGGTTCATGCCAGGCTACCTAGTGCCAATTGCAAGTCTGAGCCCAATGTGTCAGCGTCTTAAGAGTCTGTGACTTATCTAAGACTTCCTTTTTGAGCGTACTTCCCCTTGGTCCGCAGGCCTCTGTAGAGGAGTCCTATTACTAGGGCTAACCAACATACAGCTAATCTCAGAAGGGTATGGGTGGATTTCGTATGTCCTCAATAGTCTCCACTACTGGGATACCCTCTTGTAGTATTTCACGCAAAAGGTCCCATCACTTTTGGCCTATAGTTTAGGGAGCCTAACCTTGAAGCCAGCTATCTCATTGTGCCTACCACGGATATCTTCCGTTCTACTTCCCAGATGTTGCCAAAGGTACCCTCTCATATATCCTGCGAGCAGTATGTGGTTGGATAGATGGTGGTGATGTATATGGTATTATGAAGTGGGCTTCATAGATGTGACTTTTTAGTTACAGTACACAACTCTTGAAATCTCGCTAATAATGTGAGGGCCCCATAAGGGGGCCAGAGGAGGGTTGTTAGGCGGACGCTGATGTTACGATCTCTAACCAGTATCAGTTCTTAGTAACGGGTAGACGATACTTCTCTTGTCTTCTCTCTCGGCGATAGTTCTTAGACCTATGTCTACGATAAGGTGGGAGAGACTCTCGTGTCTCTAGTCCTTATCGCCTATCATACTCTTTCTTCAACTCTACTCTTGTAGTAGAGTTCTCGTCTTGTAGGTAGGTATTCGTAAAGAGCGTAAAGGTTTTATATTCGTAAAAGCATAAAGTAATAAGTAAGGAAATAACTTAGAACGAAACATAAAGAGCCTATCTATGTGGTCTTTTTTTTATTTTTTATTTTTATTTTTATTTTATTTTTATCTTCATGTATTCGTTGTTATTCAGGGTACAAGAACTTGCATGCAGCGCTAGCTATGGCAGCACCAGGCCCAGACTGCATACCCTATAGTGCTTGGAAAAGGGTTCATCGCGCCAACAAGCTCCTTCTCCCTTCCCTCCTGTCCCCCCTCCTCCTCTATGGCTACCACCCACCATCCATGAAACGAGCCAATTGTGTGGTCCTTGACAAACCGGGGAAACCCGAATACACCAGCCCTTCCGCGTTCCGTATCATCGTGCTTCTTGAAACCGTCTCCAAAATACTCGAACGCATAGTGGCATATCGTCTAGCCTCCTTTGCTCGCTCTTCTTCTCTC
>JACCEG010000320.1:164266-179905 GCA_014065205.1 Tuber brumale | reverse complement strand
CTTCACGCTTCGTTCTAAGTTATTTCCTTACTTATTACTTTATGCTTTTACGAATATAAAACCTTTACGCTCTTTACGAATACCTACGAGACGAGGACTCTAATATAGAGTCGAGTTGAAGAAAGAGTGCGATAGGCGATAAGGACCAGAGACACGAGAGTCTCTCCCACCTTATCGTAGGCATCCGGCCTAAGAACTATCATCGAGAAGAAAGAACGAGAGAAGTATCGTCTACCCGTCGTTGAGAACTAACACCGGTTAGGGATCGTAACAGGTGGTAACCAACCACAAAAACCTAGACGCCTTCACCACCACCAAAGAACTCCAGCAACGACAAACGAGATAGAGCGAAACCCTATCTCAATATCACATCAAAATTGCGTACCGACCTGGAAAACCGGGAGGATAACCTCACGCCCTTACCAGGAGACAAGAGGACCTACCGACCAAAGAGGACGAAAGAATCCAACAAAGAAAAAGGATTCTCTTACCAAAGGAAAGATACTACAAAAACAAGAAAGAAAACGGAAAAGACGAATCTAGGAACGAGATGGAAACAACAATATTATCCAACGACTACCACACAGAATGGATACGGAGCACGATGGAAAAGGATATGGAAATACGAGCAATTAGGCAGGCCATAAACGAAAAACAAAAAGAAATGAAGCTAATAGCACTCACGCTATGCGAAGAAAGAGAGGGATACCTTTGGTACGATAACAAGATAAGGATTCCTGGCGATGAAGCCCTGCGAATGGAAACGATAAGAAGAAATCACGACATACCACAAGCGGGACATGGCGGAACGGCCAAAACCACGCAACTGATCAGGAGATCATACTACTGGCCGACAATAAGAGAAGATGTCAAGAGATATGTTAAAAATTGTGACAGATGCCAGAGGACGAAGGCAGTACGTCACACGCCATACGGATTGCTAAAACCTATCGAACCACATATAAGACCCCGGCAATCTATTGCTATGGATTTTATAACTGGACTTCTGGAATCAAAAGGTTATGACGCAATATAGGTCGTTCTTGATCGTCCGACTAAAATGGCCTACTTTATACCCTGCTGAATAGATATGGACACACAACAATTCTTTCACCTCTTTAGAGATCAGGTGTGCAGGATCCACGGACTACGGAAAGATATTGTAGTAGACTGTGGATCACTATTCACGCCAAATCTCTGGAAAGAGATCACAAGACAATGGGACATCAAAACGAAACGCAGCACGGCATTCCACGCGCAGACAGAGGGACAGACAAAAAGGACGAACGCCATATTGGAGCACTATCTACGGGCATACACGAATTATCAACACCATGATTGGGCCGTCATGCTAGCAACTGCGGAGTTCGCATACAACAACGGAAAACAAGAAAGGAGCAAGACAACACACTTCTTTGCAAACGATGGGTACGATCCAATATACGAACCAGCAAAATACGACATACCTGCGCAAGGAATCGCAACAATAAACAGGGGACGATTGCATGACATATTGCGAGAAGAAATACACCTTGCACAAGAAAAGCAGAAGGAATACGGCGATCGACATCGAAAACCCGATCCCTACCTCCTACTCCACGACAAGGTGTGGTTGATACTAAGGAATATATGGACCAGGCGACCATCCAGGAAACTGGATTACAAGAAAGTAAGACCATTCAGAATCATCACATGTATCGGACTAAGAGCATATAAACTCGACCTCCCATGCTGGATGAACTACACTCATCCTACATTCCACATCAGTCTCCCTGAACCATACCAAGGTAACCCCTTTACATCACAGAAGAAACTACCTCCACCGCCCATTGAAATCGAGGGCGAAGACGAATACGAACTTCAGAAAATCATCGACTCAAGACAACACCACAACAAACTCCAGTACCGAGCGAAGTGGGTCGGATACTCCGCAGAACATGATCAAGACTGGTATCCTGCCACTAACCTCGCCATCGCTCAAGATGCCATCCGGCAATTCCACCAGGACTACCCCGACAAGCCCAGACCTCTTCCTGACAGAAGACGGGGTTTGGATCAAGGAGGAAGTCAACGACGAAGATTGGGTCCAACTCGTGGACCTACCAATGAGAAGAACAAAGGAGACGGAAGATGAGAAAGCACCCAAGTGTGTGTTATGGACACGGTGCTATGACGACGGGTGCCCAACCCACTACACGGAGAAGATGGGAACCAACTACTTTGCTAAGAAAAGAGACAGGTCACCACCGGTGTCGCCTCGGCTGGGCGACAAAAACAAGGTTTTGGGCACGAAATCTACCGGGAGGGGGGCCCAAAAATCCAAGAAAGTCACCTGAGAACAGGACCCAGCACCGTCGCCCATCTTATCGGCAATACAGGACGTTACGGTGGAAAGCCAGCAGCAGGAACGGATCACGATCAGCCAACAAAAAAGCGACGGCAGAAGTAGAGATGGGACTCTACAAAAGCCAGGCTTCTATGTGGGAGCAGAAAGCAAGGGAATGGGAGAAAAAGAATGTGCAGCTGGCAAGAGCGGTGACAGCTCAACAGGTCAGGGCAAGTTTGGCTGAATACAAAGTTGGGAAGACAGAATCCCAACTGAAGAGGAGGGAGGCGAGGATCCGAAGGTTGGAAAACCTGCAGAAAGAAAGCAAGAGTTGGATGCATCGGATAGGACGCAATATCCTGCAAACGGCAGGAACCAAGGAGGATGACGAGTTCCCAATGGCCTAAAGGGACTTAAGCCATGCAGAGAGGGGAGCTATTGTCACTGTTGCGTGGCAGATAGTGGCAGGAGATGTTTGCGGCGCATATGGAAGGAGATGTTTGCAACTGTTTGATTTACTTTCACACACATGACCTATTAAGAGGTCATGGGGGCAGCTCATGAGGCCAAGGAGGCTGCGCAGTTTGGTTACTTTCACGCACATGACCTATTAAGAGGTCATGGGGGCAGCATATGAGGCCAAGGGGGCTGCGCAGTTTGATTTACTTTCACGCACATGGCCTATTAAGAGGTCATGTGGTTTATGCACATGACCAATGATGCGGTCATATGATGTTTACCATGAGTCATGATTATGACTCATAGTTATTTGGATTTATCAGTGGGTTAAGTGAAGGACTATAAAAGCAGGCTGGTAGAGCCAGGTAGTTAGTTCTTCACGCAACCACTCATTATACTTTCTTACCTATACTATCAAAAATAGATTCTATTCCACCACTTGGAGAGTTCTACCACGATATGACTTGCTTATTAGCGTTCAAGGAAGGAACGCAGACACTGGTCTAAGATTAATAATCAAGGTCTTGGTAAGAAGAAGGAACGGAGTGAAAACATATTAGGAGAGAGAAGTATTGCATTATTATAAGGAGACTAACAGAGAGTTGTTGCCTGTCGCAGAAACAGTATTAACATCAGGATATAGGTAGGATACCTAACACCGCGCTGGAGGAGGCAGGGCTAGGTGGGGGGTCCCAGCCGGGAGACGGCATGTCAGTGGGGAAGCATGTGGCGGGCACGTTGTGGTACCATACTCCAGAAAGGAAGCTGTCCGCGTTGGTCCACGGTGTACGGTACCAGCCAATGTTGGTCAGCCTTCGGAGGTGGCCCTCACGAGACTCTCTGGATGACTCGCAGTAGAGAATGGGGTGAGCAAAGGCCTCCTCATCCTCTTGGCTGTAAGGGCAGAGGGGGGAGGGGTTGTCAGGGAACCAGGAGCGGTGGGCAGTGAGGTAGTTCTTGCGTGATCACATTTAGTGAATCCTGTCCGCGATATACCTCCAGAGCCCCAGCAAGGGGTAGGGTTAGCGGCGCGTGTCATCCTGGTAGCATGGCAGGGGGGGAAACTGGGCGGCCCAGTCCCTGGTGAGTGCAGCTCTCAGTCATACTAGGATAAATCGAGAGGATAGCACTCCTTCCCTTAGTGGGAGCTGGTCCGGCGAAAGAAGGTTTGCGGCAGCTAGGGGGATGTAGCCTGAGGCGTTAATGAATGGGAGAGTGCGCTGAGCTATTGCATCCAGCGGTAGTGGTTTCCTAATGAGGGGACCGGGGGGGCCGGTTTTCCAAAGGAGAGGGGCGTAAATAGGCGTCAGCCTTCTGGTGAAGTGACGGTGGTCCTCCAGGGCCCTGAAGGGGGAGGAGGTGGGGAAGGATGGGTGGAGCTTGGCAGTCGGTGGGTTGACCTCAGGGGGGAGGAACACAAGGCAGAGGGCAGCGAAGTGTTGAAGGTGTGGTACCAGTAGAGGGAGCGGGGGGAGAGACGACTCGCAAGCTAAGATGCCAACCGGGGTTGAAGAAAAGCAGTTCATTGCCCATCTCAGGAAGGACCTCTAAAAGACTGACAGTCAGTCCCGGAAGGTGAGGTTCAGGCAGAAGATATTCGCTCGATCGAGGAGTATCAGGGAGATGAGGAAGGACGCCAGGCGGTAGTAGAGGAAGGGGGGGAGACTGTTACTGGGCCTTGGATGACTTTCTGATCGTCGCGCAGGCCTCCTGTGCCAAGCTGCGCCTTCTAGGGAAATTGGAGGTGGTGCCCTTGGTGCCAGCAGTAGTGGAGCGTTCAAACCAGTATCCCAACCAGCATATCAATTTGGACGGGTAAATCAGGTGACCGCCTATTGTGACTAGAATCGCAGGGGAAGGGACCTTCTGGGCTGGGGTCACCGAATGCATAAGCTCTCTCTACGGGATCGAGACGGCCACTCACAGCCTCTTATCCTTCGCCTGGATGCCGCTGGTAATGCCTAGCATCCGCTGGACATTCCTCCAATAGGAACTGGAGGCAACAGTGACTATGAAGTCGTCCACATATGCGTCGATCAGGCCACAAGTGATCGGGAAGTGAAGGGAAGAAATGGACATTACGAACAGAAGCGCAGAGATTGGAGAGCCCTGCGGAGTGCCGACCGAGATTGGGGAGAAGACCTGACGCGCCCCTTGGATGACCAGATGACAAGAGCATCCGTGGCGGAAGGACCATATCCAAGAGACCATGTATGGGTTGACTACCCCAGTGGCAAGCCTGTCACAAAGTAAGGGGCTGAGATATTGTCAAAGCCATCCTTCATGTCAAGGAAGAGGGTTGGCACTGCGTCAAAGGCGCTCAAACCCCCCGAGGATCAATTTTGGTGGGGGCACAGGAGGCCTAGGAAGCAGGCGAGCGCTAAAAGATGTGTAGCCATGACCCTGTCAAGGACCTTAGAGACAGTTTTGGGGAGGACAATGATGCGGAACGAGGCCGGCGTGTCAAAGAAGGGTTTCCACGGCTTATTCAATGCAATACTGTTACTGTTGGCTTTCTTCAGGTAGGGGGCATGGTGGCCGTACCGAACTCGGCGTCCAAGGATGGACGTCAGGATATTGGGGTTCCAGGAGTGGACTCTCTTCTAAATAAAGTACGGGATCTGGGCGGGCCCGGGGGCAGAGGACGTGGAGGAGTTCCGGACGGCAACTGTTATTTTGTCACCTGAAAGTGGTGGAACATCCCAGAACTTTCTTGGTATGGCTGGTGGGTTTGAGAACCGGTTCTCAGGGAAGAAGTGTGAAAGGCGAACTTTGTTTATGTCTGTGGGGTTGTCCACCCAGGGTATCTGCGGCAACCTGTCTGGAGGCCTATCCAAGGAGTAGCGCTTCGTGGTCCAGAGTGTTTCTGGGCTGGCTGTTTTCAAGAAGTTGCTCCAATATTCAGTCTTGGCCTTCTTAATGGCCTTGAAGTAGAGAAGCTACGCATCTTTGAACTAGTGCGGTGATGAGGTGAAAGAGTCCCATCTTGCCGACCAGACTGTGGAATGAAAGGCAGATCTCAGAGCCGTAAGAGTGGGGGTCCACAAGGGCTTGCACCTGCTAGTGGGCCTCTAGTCCAAGGTGTGGAGCCTGAGGATGGCTGTCAGCCAGTCAAGGGCTGAGTCAAACATGGTGGAAAATGTGCGGGGTGTTGGGAGAGGGGGAGGGGGGTCAAATCTCATGGCTTTAATTTCTTCCTCCAGAGGAAGCCAATCACTCTGGGTCCAAGAAGGAGCGGGAGGCGGCGGGAGGGGGAGAGGCTCCGACAGGGTGATAATAATTGGGACGCGATGAGATCCGGTTGGGGGGAGGGGCGCGTCCCACGATTCGAAGTTGGGGGACAGGGTGGCATTGGCGAAGGCTAGGTCTGTCACTGAGGGGCGTAATTCAGGATTGAAGGGGAAGTAGGCAAGGGTACCAGGGGTGTTCAAGAGGGAGACACCCTCTTGCGAAGCCCTCCCAAAGAAAGGAGAGGAGGCACCAAGGTCTGAGATCGAAAAGAGGTGACCAGGGTCTACCGAGGGGTGGTGGATGTTAAAATCTCCAGCGACCATCATTGGGCTAGCGGTGTGAGGGAAGGCAAGCTAAGGGAGATGGTTCGGCAAAATAGGGAGCCGTCCCTTGTACTGTAGAGGTCCACAACCACGAAACTTGGTAACAAAGGAATCAATAAAACGACGAGATGAGTAGCAGTTAACTGCCATCCAGTTGCTCACTTCAAAAAAAAACCAGGAGGACTGAGACTGTTTGAGTCATGGAAAGGTGTAGGTAACAGGAACTTTTGGCTTTAACACCACCTAAGCAGAGTGGCAAAAAGGCCTTGAATCCGGGGAATGATGGGGTCCTATTTTGGTGCAATACGGAGTTTTAAAGGGCCACAACAGTGGGGGGGAAATTCATAACAGAAAAACAATTAAAAACAGAAAGAAAAACATCCCAGCTTTCTAACTGCTTGTGTTGTAGAACGGATATCGGGTTATGAGAGTCCGCCGCCAGCGCAGAACTCACAGGAGAGGTGTGACCAACCATTACATGCCTTCTGCTCTCGCAGGCTGGGGGAGTGGAGTGTGAGATTCCTGCCAGGCGGGATTACTCAGTGCACCTCCTTGGGGCATTGGAGTGGGACCGGGGGGACCTGTTAGGGGGGCATCACTGCGCCTAGGACGGGGTGTTTCAAGAGCAAGGAGGGGCAGGAGGGATCGTGTACTAGTTGAAGGACCCTCGCCAGAGTGGTTCATCGTGTCCATAGCTTCCTCATTTGGCGAAAGAGAGGACTCCCCATGGGGAGGAGGGGGCGGAGGTCTCGATAGGTGTTCCCTTGTGAAAGCAGGGTATTGGCCCTTGCAGACCGTACACATTGGGGGTGAGGTTGGGCAGTAGGCAACTACTGCCCTGAGGTTCCCACTCCTAGGACAGGTGGGGTTCTGGCACCAATGTGCCTGCTTCCTGTGGGAGAGGGTGCAGATTGGGCAAACTGGTGGTCAATGTTGCATCTAGCCGAATGGTATCCATATTCCTAGCACTTACAGCATTGCGTGAGGCTGTTAGCCAAGTATGCTCTCTCCATCTTGCATCGAGAGGAGAAAGCTAAGCATTGCCCAACATTGTGGACCCATTTTCGGGCACAACCATTACTACCATGGAGGTCACTTTCTTGCGGATTCTTGCGTCACGGTCTGGGTTCAGGTAGCATGCAGAGAGGACCTGGATGTTTTTAACGTTCAAGATGGTGTTACTGAGGGACTGCAGGAGGTCCTCGTCTTCCTCGGGCAAGTACGCTATTGGAAGGGAGTGTATTGCGAGCTGGACCTCATGAGGGGTGGGGCCGGAAGGGAGCCCCAGAGAGTTCCCGCCAGGAAGGACTGTTTCAACTTGGCCGAGAAAGAGTGATAGTAGGGGGTGTATCCGGTAGAGGGGACGAATGAAGAGGGGGCAAGAAGGTGGCCTGCACCTTTATTGTTGACCAGGGCAGAGAAAAATACAGGTAGAGTGCAGCCTGCTTCCCGAAGGCTGAAGCTAGCAATGTCTGAGATGGAGGTGGCAAGCCGATCAGACTGCGAGTGCGGGAAGGGAGAGGAACTGGGGGCAAATAAAATCCTTGCGGCAGCCGGGAGGCTCCTGGGACACTTTGAGTGGGCCGAAGGGGCCAAGCCAGATGCAACCAGGAGAGCCAAGGGAGTATTCTTTGCCTTGTTTGCTTTCCCTTTCTTCTTCTGGCCAGTAGAAGCGGCCTGAGTGTAGGACGTGGTGGCGGTCCAACCCTAGGGGCATGGGACAGGGTGGAACTCCGAGAGGAGATGGGTATTTCGCTTTCCTGGATGTTTGGGCCGCCTTGGAGCCAGGGGATTTTGCCGCATATGCGGCCGGGTCGCCACACCATTTCTGGTCTATTGTGCTGTAGCAGGGGATGTCTGTTTCACCACTACCCTGGTAGAGGTGGGTCAGCTCATCGGCGATTGTTGCGCGGAGGGGGAATGTGGTACTTTCTTTACCCTGTTGGGAAGGAAGCGCCCATGCCATATTGGTGCCAAGCAGGTCAGGTGCGGGGCATGCCTATCTACCAGCCCTTTTCATTTTTCAAATTCTTTTTTTTTTTTATCTTCATGTATTCATTGATTCATGGTACAAGAACTTGCATGCAGCGGTAGCTATGGCATAAACAAAACCTTAATCTCAAAAACCCGCAAGTAATAAAATAACTCTCACACCAAAGTATAAAATCCTCCTAAGTGTGTCCGATAGCCGACACCAAATCCCTAAGGAAATAAAACAATAAAGCTCATAGTCATGACGAAAAATGACCTCCTAGCAAAGCAAGAAAAACATAACAGGCAGAGGCTGTTCCCCTCTCAGGGAGCGAAACCGTGGATCGGTAGAGCAGACACGTCCGCATCCGGGGGGTGTTGAGGGNCTCTTATACACATCTAGATGTGTATAAGAGACAGGTACTTAGCGAGGGAGTTGAGGGCGGAGGGGTTCGACCAGAGGGGGCTGTCCCTATCTGACGAAGTGAGTCCTTGGAGGTGGCGCTCGCGAGGTTCACTTGGGGACTCGCAGGTCAGGATGGCGTGGGTGAAGTCTTCTTCGTCTGTCTCGCAAAACGGGCAGAGGGGAGAGGGGTCTTCAGTGAACCACGACGGGTGGGCAGCGAGGTAGGTCTTGCCTGAGCGCATCTGGTGGATCCTTCCCACCTTGTACCTCGCGAGCCCCATAAAAGGGTGAGGCGTTAGGGACACGGGGCAAGGGTAGCACGGGGGCGGCGGGAATTGGTCGTTCCCGTCTTTGACTAGCGCCGATCTGATCTTAAGCTTGATCGACCTGTAGGAGGGGGTGCCTACTCCAATTGGAAGACAGGCAGGCGGGAGGAGGTTGGGGCAGGCCACCGGTAGAGGGCCAGGAACTGGGATGAAGGGGAGGGTTCGATGGGCGATAGCGTCAATTGGGAGGTGCTTTCTTATAGGCGGGGAGGGGACAGCGGTTCACCATGAGAGGGGAGCATAGAACGATGTCTGGCCTCGCGTGTGGTGGCGGTGGTCATCGAGGGCCCTGAATGGGGACGAAGTTGGGAACGTGGGGTGGAGTCTGGCAGTTGCTTGGTTGGCTTCCGGCGGGAGGCAGACCAGTCTTATGGCTGCAAGTCGCTGGCGATGGTGTACCAGAAGGGGCATGGGGGGCAGGGCAGATTCGCAGGCAAGGGTGCCGATAGGTGTCGAGGAGAAGCAGTTCGTGACCCACCTCTGGACGGCCCTCCAGAAAACCGACATGCGGTCGAGGCGGGTTGCCTATCTACCAGCCGTTTTTTCAAATTTCTTTTTTAAATCTTTTTTTTATCATCCTGTATTCGTTGTTATTTAGGGTACAAGAACTTGCATGCAGCGCTAGCTATGGCATAAACAATCCCCAATCCTCCACACGCGGGGCCCGACCGTATCTCCAAGACCCTCTGGTATGGGCCTAACCGCACATCTCGCCCCAAAGAAAAACCCGTCCCGACCTCGCAAGGGAACTCAGAGAATAGGAGAAGCCAAACTAAGAAGAAAGCGGGAAAACATAAGAAGGTAACTGCCCGGGACATCTCAAAAAAAAGAACAAAGGAAAAATCGCACCAGGGTGAGCCCCACAACAACCCAGCCAGAGATACGCCCGGACAGCAGAAAACCGGAGAAGTGATCCTGGAACACGACGTAACCGAGAAAGGGAGCCGCCTGTGGGCTACGGCAGGAGAGGGTGGGGCAGTAGGGTGCTAGCCGAGGGAGGATGTAGCAGTAGGGTGCAAGCCGATCCTACCGCCAGAACGGGCCAGAAACCGAACAGGACCATGTTGACTATTGGTAATCGTGTTCCTGTCTTGCTGGGCAGTCTCCAACAAGAGTAGTCCCAACTTGAACCGTAAGACTAGGAGGGTATGGCCAAATCTCCAAGCGAGACAGGCCCCCCAGTTATTAGCCGAGGTGTTCCCCTACGGTGCTCGTGCACACAGGGCGACAGGCGTCCACCACAGCCAAAGCGAAACAGAAACGAAGAAATGAGATCCCCAAGGACAGAAAGGAGCGAGGTCGACCATCAGGCCTAAAGCGTAGTCCTCGCGTACCGCAGAAACCGGGTTCCCAGCCCTCTGAAGCAGGGGAAGCGAGCGGTCGCCCACCGTGAGGAGGGGCCTCGCTAAGCGAGGAAAGGGGCGAGAACGGGCAGCAGAAAGGCAGTACCGGAACCCAGAGGAAGGAAAGCCATGCCGCGTAAAAGAGCAAGCGATGGCAGTGGGGAAAGGGGGGAGGTGGCCGTCACTCCTAGGTCGAAGCCATCGTGGGAGGAGAGGGGTGGGTCGTTTTTGAGTACCTAGTGTTGAGGGTTGATTTCAATCGCCGGGTGTGTAGAGGAGACGGAGGATGTGCCTATCTACCAGCCTTTTTTTTTATTTTTTTATTTTTTCTTCTTTTTTTATTTTTTTTTATCTTCCTGTATTCGTTGTTATTTAGGGTACAAGAACTTGCATGCAGCGCTAGCTATGGCATAAACAATCCCCATTCCTCCTTCCGCCCGGCCCGACCGTATCTCCAAGACCCTCTGGTATGGGCCTAACCGCACATCTCGCCCCAAAGAAAAACCCGTCCCTACCTCGCAAGCGAACTCAGAGAATAGGAGAAGCCTAACTAAGAGAAAAGCAGGAAAACATAAGAAGGTAACCGCCCGGAACATCTCGGAAAAAACAAAAGAAAACTCGCACCAGGGTGAGTCCCACAACAACCATGCCAGATATACGCGCTGGCAGCAGAAAACCGTAGAAGTTATCCCGGAACGCGACGTAACCGAGAAAGGGGGCCGCCTGTGGGCTGCGGCAGGAGCGGGTGGAGCAGTAGGGTGCTAGCCGAGGAAGGGTGTAGCAGTAGGGTGCAAGCCGATCCAACCGCCAGAACGGGCCAGAAACCGAACGCGACCGTGTCAACTATCGGTAATCGTGTTCGTGTCTTGCTAGGCGGTCTCCAACAAGAGTAGTCCCAACTTGAACCGTAAGACTAGGAGGGTATGGCCAAATCTCCAAGCGAGACAGGCCCCGAAGTTACTAGCCGAGGCGTTCCCCCACGGTGCTCGTGCACACAGGGAGACGGGCGTCCACCACAGCCAACGCCAAACGGAAACGAAGAAGAGAGGTCCCCAAGGAAGGAGAGGAGCGAGGTCGACCATCAGGCCTAAAGAGTAGTCCTCGCGTACCGCAGAAACCGTGTTCCCAGCCGTCTGAAGCATGGGAAGCGAGCGGTCGCCGACCGTGTGGAGGGGCCTCGCTAAGCGAGGAAGGGGGCGAGAACGGGCAGCAGAAAGGCAGTACCGGAACTCAAAGGAAGGAATGCCTCGACGCGTAAAAGAGCAGAAGAGGGCAGTGAGGAGGGGAGGGAGATGGCCGTCACTCCTAGGCCGAAGCCATCGTGGGAGGAGAGGGGGGGGGCGGATGGTTCGTGAGTACCTAGCGTTGAGGGTTGATTTCAATCGCCGGGTATGTAGAGGAGACGGAGGATGTGCCTATCTACCAGCCTTTTTTTCTTTTTTTTTTTTTATCTTCCTATATTCGTTGATTTATGGTACAAGAACCTGCATGCAGGGCTAGCTATGGCATAAACAAAACCTTAATCTCAAAAACTCGCATATAACAAAGGGAAAAGATTCGCACCAAACTATAAAAACCTTCAAAGCGTGTGCGATAGCCGACACCAACTCCCTATGGAAATAAAACAATAAAGCGCATGTTCATAATGATAAATAAAAACAAAATTCCCTAGCGAACCAAGAAAATCGTAACCAGAGGATGATGGCTTTTTCTTTGCCTTTTTTTACAGAGGGGCAAAGCCGTGAATTAGGAGAGCAGCCGCGGCCGCATCCAGGGAGTGTTGTTGATCCCATGCCGCTAGGGGCATACTTAGTAGGAAACCCATCGGCGTGATATTTATATACCTGGCGAGCGAGTTCGGAGGAGAGGGGTTCGACCAGAGGGGGCTGTCCCTGTCCAACGACGTGAGGCCCTGGAGGTGGCGCTCACGAGGTACGCTGCGGGACTCGCAGGTCTGGATTGCATGGTTGAAATCCTTCTCGTCCTCCTCGCAAAAGGGGCAGAGGGGAGAGGGGTCTTCCGTGAACCATGAGGGGTGGGCGGCGAGGTAGCTCTTGCCTGAACGCATCTGGTGGATCCTTCCCGCTATGAACCTGCCAAGCCCCATGAAGCGGTGGGGCGTCAGGGACACAGGGTAGGGGTAGGTAGGGGGTGTAGGAAACTGGTCGTTCCAGTCCTTGGCTAGCGCCGCTCTTATCTTGACTTTGACCGACTTGTAGGAGGGGGTGCCTTCAGCTGCTGGGGTGCATTCAGGTGGGAGGAGGTCGCGGGAAGCCACTGGCAGTGGGCCGGATGCGGGAATGAAGGGGAGGGTCCAATGAGCAATTGCATCAATTGGGAGGTGTTTTCTTATAGCAGGGGAGGGGACGGGCGTCCTCCATGAGAGAGAAGCATAGACCGACGTCAGGCCCCTCGTGTGGTGGTGGTGGTCGTCTGTGGCCCCGGAAGGGGGATGAGGTCGGGAACGTGGGGTGAAGTCTTGCAGTTGCTGGGTTGGCCTCCGGCGGGAGGCAGACCAGCCTTATCGCTGCCAGCCTTTGGCGGTGTCGTATCAGGAGGGGCAAGGGGGGCAGGGAGGACTCGCAGGCGAGGGTGCCGACAGGTGTCGAGGAGAAGCAGTTTGTGACCCATCTCTAGACATTCCTCCAGAAGACCGGCATTCAATCGAGGAGGGTGCGACTGGCGGAGAACAGGTCCGCGCCATAGAGGAGGATTGGAGAGATCAATAATGTAGCCAGACGGTGGCAGAGGAAGGGCGGGAGGCCCTTACCGGGCCTGGATAGTCTTTTAATGGTGGCGAAGGCGCCCTGGGCCAGGCCGAGCCTTCTGACAAAGTGGGACGTGGTGCCTCTTGTGCACGAAGTAGAGGAGGGCTCGAACCAGTAGCTGAGCCAACGTATGAGCTTTGAGGGGGGGAAGACCAAATTGTCAAGCAGGACTGGTATTGGGGGCGGGGGGACTTTCTGGGAGGGGGTCTCCCAGTGCATCAGCTCCGTTTTCGGGATCGAGAAGGACACACCTAGCCTGCCGGCTTTCCGCTGGAGGACCTTGGTGATTCCCTGCAGTCTTTGGATATTCCTTCGGTATGAACCCGATGCGACCGTAACCGCGAAGTCGTCCACGTAGGATAGGATAAGGCCTCTAGGGACTTGAAAGTGAAGGGTGGAGACGTAAATTACAAAAAGGAGGGGGGAGATTGGGGAGCCTTGGGGGGTACTGACCGAGACGGGTGTGAAGATTTGGGGCGCTCCCTGGAAAACCAGGCGGCAGGTGCGGCGGTGGAGGAAGGACCTTATCCACGAGACCATGTAGGGGTTGACCGCCTTAGTTGAAAGTCTTTCGCGGAGAGTCGGGGCCTACACATTGTTGAAGCCCCCTTTGATGTCCCGGAAGAGGGTCAAGACCTTAAGCTTTGGGCGCATAAAAAGCTGGACCTCGCGGGAGAGGGTTGCCGCCGCGTCGAAGGTGCTGAGACTAGATAGGGAGCTAGTTTGGTTGGGGGAGAGGAGGCCCAGGAAGCGTGCCAGGGCCGAGAGCCGGTTTGCCATCACCCTTTCTAGGATCTTTGAGACCCTTTTCAGGAGGACGATTATTCGGAACGATGCGGGTGTGTCGTAGGAGGGTTTACCAGGCTTGTCCAACACTATGCCGCTGGCCTTTTTCAGTGACGGTGGGTGGTGGCCGTACCTAACGAGGGGGCCTAATAGGGATGTGAGGATGCTGGGGTTGGTCAGCAGGACCTTCTTCCAGACGGAGTACGGTATCTGGTCCGGCCCGGGGGCAGAGGACGAAGAGGACTTTCGAAGAGCTGCGGATACTTCTTCCTCCGACAGTTCAGAAACGTCTTTAAACTCCCTTAGTATTCGAGGGGGTGGAGAGGACCCCTTCTCGGGGAGGAAGTGTTCGAGGAGGGCTTTGTTGATCTCATTGGGGCTTTCCGCCCCCGGAATGTGGGGGAATCTGGCGGGCGGTTTGCCGAAGGCGAACTTTTTAGCCGTCCCGAGGGTCTGGGGGTTTGCTGTTTGCACGAAGTTCTTCCAGTACTCATTCTTGCCCTTCTTGATGGCCTTGAGGCAAAGGAGGCGTGCCACCCTGCACGATTCTTTTGACGAGGGGAGGGGGTCTTTGCGGGCTGTCCGGACTGCAGAGTGGAAGGCTGATCTTTGTGCTGTTAGGTTGGGTGTCCACTGCTGCTTGGACCTACCGGATGGTCTTTTGCCCGGGGTGTGACTCTTAAGTAGGGACCTCAGCCTTTCTAGAGCTGTGTCAAACCACATAGACAGCGTCCGTGGCGTAGGGAGGGGGGGAGGGGGGCGGAACTTCATCTTTTTCAGCCCTCCTTCGAGGGCGGGCCAGTCGGTCTTTGTCCTTGACGGAGAGGGGGGAGGGGGGCGAGCCAAGGGTTTTGATAGTCTGATGAGGATTGGGACGTGGTCTGAGCCTGTTGGCGGGAGAGGAGTAGACCATGATTGGAAGTTGGGCGTAAGGGGGGCGTTGGCGAATGCCAGATCTATTACTGAGGGGCGGAGGTTCGAGTCAAAAGGAAAGTAAGTCAGGGTACCGGGCGTGTTCAGGAGGCAAAAACCTCCTTCAGCAGCCTTTTCAAAGAATGGAGAGGACGCCCCAAGGTCCTGAATTGAGAAGAGGGGACCAGGGTCAGCGGAGGGATGGTGGATGTTGAAATCACCGACGACCAGCGCGGGGAAGGGCGTGGGGGGGAACGCAGCATCAGGTGAGATGGTCCTTTTGAAGGGGGAGCCGTCCCAGGTACTGTAGAGGTTTATCACTCGGAACTTGGTTACAAAGGAATCAAAAAATCCAACGGAAGAAAAGAAATCCACTGCCATCCAGTCTCTTGCTTCAGAAAAAACTGGAAGAACTGAGAACTGTTGCGTGGAGGGAAGGTGGAGGTAGCAGGCTACTCTGGGCTTGCCACCGTCAGGGCATGGGGGAAGAAAAGACTTGAAACTTGCAAACGTAGGGGGCTTGCCCCTGTACAGAGGGGGGTCCTGAAGAGCAACAAGGGTGGGGGGGAAATCCAATAACGAGAAGGAATTAAACAGAGAGAGGAACACATCCCAGCTTCCCAAGCAGTTGTGTTGTAGAATGGATAATGAGTTATCGGAGCCCGTCGCCAGCACGGAACTCACAGGGGAGGTGTGACCAGCCATTACACGCCTTCCAGCGTCTCAGGCAGTGGGATAGGAGTGGGAGTTGCCTGCCATGCGGGGTTGGGCAGGGCGCCTCCTTGGGG